>JAVHLU010000145.1:0-88097 GCA_036785755.1 Colletotrichum ledebouriae
TCTATTATAACTCTATATAGGACTAGAATAGTAATTAGCGCTTTATTAAGGCTATATAGGACCTTAATACGTAGTATTATAAGATAGGAGCCCCTTAATAACTCTAAAAGCTCCTATTAATTAATACCTATATAGTTACTTTAATCTAGTAGAGGGATAGATTTATATATAGTCTCTAATATATTAAATAGGCTAGAGCTCTAATTTGAGAAGGATTGCTATCTCTATATTTTAGTAGTATAACCTTAAGTAATAGCGTATTATTCTCTAACTTTAAAATCCCCTTAGTTACTTAATATATATCTATAATTACTATAGAGTTCTATAACTTAACTATTAATAGTAGTATAGCTCTGCGAGATACCCTATTAAGCTAAGAAGACTTTAAGAAAGTACCTTTCTTCTCTTTATACCCTCCTACTCCTTTACCTATAGATAATAATATAATAGACTTTAGAAATAATAATAACGTTATACTATCTCCTATAGTAGATATTCTTTAACTTATTTATAAATTATTAATATTATCTAAGTCCGCTTTATCTAAAATACTAGATAATAAGCTTAAATACCTTAGATATTAGCTTTAGTTATAGGTCTTATAGATACCAAGTTATAGTATAACTATTAAGCTACGCCTAAGAACTATACTTATAGATATATTATTATATCCTAAGAGGCTTAGTCCTTTAAATAAGTATAACTATAGCTATATAGACTATATCTAGTAGAGGGCTAACTAATAGGATTAAATTAAGTAGAATACGCCCGAGGGAGCATACTATTATAACTTCTTATACCTAGTATAATAGGGCGGGTAGTTTTAGCTATACTAAGGATTAGAATAAGATAAGGAGTATAATAAAAAGGAAGAGGTAATAAAGCTATTATTAAGATATAACTTATAGTAGAAGATAGTTAAACCTAAGGGACCTTCTTAATAATAAGATCGCTTACCTAGAAGATATTATTAATAAATCGGATTTATAAATAGAGTTTATTTACTATTTCTATAAAGTAGTTTTATTTATTTTTTAAGACTCTCTTTTATAATATTATAAAAAGTCTTAAGGGGATAATTAGGATATAATAGGATAAACTTAGCTATATAACTTTTAGAAAACTCCCTTAGCGCATAGACCTATTATAAGAAGACTATAGAGTAGAGCGCAGAGGAGAGGAGCATAATAGGGAGGATAGTATTATTATTATTACTATTAGTACTTTAATAACTATATACCTCGTTTTTTAGTAATTTCTTAGCGAATTAGCGCCTAATAGAGATAATCTCTTTAAATTAGGTCTATAAATTATTCTATATATCTTTTAAGCCTACTCTTAATATTCTTACCTATTTATAAGTAGAGCTATATTATTTATTATCCTTCTAGTTCCTATTAGTTCTAGCCCTTTCTAGTACCTTTCTTCCCTTTATACCCTCTTACTCCTTTACCTATAGATAATAATATAGTAGACTTTAGAAATAATAATAACGTTATACTATCTCCTATAGTAGATATTCCTTAACTTATTTATAAATTATTAATATTATCTAAGTCCGCTTTATTTAAAATACTAGATAATAAGCTTAAATACCTTAGATATTAGCTTTAGTTATAGGTCTTATAGATACCGAGTTATAGTATAACTATTAAGCTACGCCTAAGAACTATACTTATAGATATATTATTATATCCTAAGAGGCTTAGTCCTTTAAATAAGTATAACTATAGCTATATAGACTATATCTAGTAGAGGGTTAACTAGTAGAATTAGATCGAGTAGAATACGCCTAAAGGAGTATACTATTATAACTTCTTACGCCTAGTATAATAAGGCGGGTAGTTTTAGCTATACTAAGGATTAGAGTAGGATAAGGAGTATAATAAAAAAAAAGAAGTAATAAGGCTATTATTAAGATATAACCTATAGTAGAAGATAGTTAAACCCGAGGCACCTTCTTAATAATAAGATTACCTGCGTAGAAGACGTTATTAATAGATTAGATCTATAAATAGAGTTTATTTACTATTTCTATAAAGTAGTTTTACTTATTTCTTTTTAAACTCTCCTTTATAATATTATAAAGACTCTTAAGGGGATAATTAGAATAAGATAGGATAGACTTAGCTATATAACTTTTAGAAAACTACCTTAGTATATAGACTTATTATAGGGAGATTATAGAATAGAGTATAGAGGAGAGGAGCATAGCGGAGGGGAAGAGGGTATTATTATTATTACTATTAGTACCTTAAGAACTATATACCTCGTTTTTTAGTAATTTCTTAGTAAATCTACGCCTAATTAAGAGGATCTCTTTTAATTAGATTTGCAAATTATTCTATATATCTTTTAAGCCTACTCTTAATATTCTTACCTATTTATAGGTAGAGCTATGTTATTTGTTGTCTTTCTAGTTCCTATTGGTTCTAGCCTTTTCTAATACCTCTTTTATATTACTACTAGACCAGAGCGATAATATAATACTTTAGTACTTCTAGAGTGGCTACCTTAGCCCTAACGCTCTAGAGTAGCTAGTATATACTACTCGGGGGATAAGGATTAAGGGCCCGATACGCCTATAGTATTAATATTATATAGTTATATATACTAAATAGGTAATTTTAAGACGAATATTAGAGGATAAAGCGATACGCCCTTACTATAGGATCGCATAGGATCTATTTAACTACCCTAAAGGCTTTAACTAGAACTAGTAGCTCCTTATTATTAAGGATATATATACTAGTTAGCTCTTTATATTTCTACGCGTTAATAAGACCTATAGTAATATTATACTTACTCTATATACCTTTAAATAATATGTATTTTAATAGAAGGGACTTTCTATTTATAAGTTTAAATAAGATATCAAGAGGTTAGTAATTCTACTTATAAGCTATATAGAATATAAGGATTAGACCTATATAGAAGGAATAGAGGTTAAAATAACCCCTCTATATATAAAGGAACTAAATAGTAGAGAGGAATAGGCTAGTTAGGAAGTTATTACTTAAATGATTAAAATACTTACTATAGCTAGCTTACCTATATAACTATAGGCTAAGATAGTACTATCTATAATAATACTATATAATATAAGCCTACTTAAACGCTATAACTAGCGTTCGCTACTATAGATTAAAGAGGAGTGGTTCTACTAGTACTTTCGATAGTAATAGCCTAATAATAGAGCAGCCCTAACCTATAACCTTTGCTCTTACTAGGGATATATATATACCTATAGCTACTATATATACCCCCTTAAGAGGGAACGAGAGAGAGGAATTAATAAGAGCGACTTTAAGGTAGTCCTATAAGAATAAATAAGATACCTAGTAAGATATATTCTAAACGCCTATAACCTATATAGGGTCTAGATCCTTATATTATAAATGGTTCTTATTATATAGAATATAAAGTTTAATAAAAGGACTTTTTATATAAAGGATAAGGTAAAAGAGGCTATCCTAGAAGATATTATCTATGAGATAGTAGAAGAGATTAAAGAACCTATATTTTAAGTTAACTTTAAACTTTAGATCCTAGGTATTATAGATAAGAATAAAGCTATATTAATACTTATAACTAAATAGTTACTTATACTAACCCTTATTCTTATAACTAAGTCTTTAAATAGAAAAATCCTAAAACTTCTAAAGGAATAGGTAGGTTAGAAAGGGGGGTAGCTATTATCCTCTAATCCTATACTAGAGCTAGATAAAAGCCTAGCCCTAATAGATAGAGTAGTAAACATAGTATATATATTAGAAACGAACTATATATATAAAGCCGTTAGGGAAGTTAATTCTAAAGGGGAATAGATTAAAGATTATATTAAAGTTAATTTACTCTCTATTTTATAAGATATTTCTAAAGTAAGTAAGTATAATAAGAATAAGCCTTTAGATAGGAAGCTCTTAAATCTACTAATATAGCTATACTAAGATAGTAAGGAGAGGATTACTAAATAGAGGTCTAACTAGGCATATAACTAAGAGGGCTATAGCTAAACTTATTAAAGCTAATAACTATATAATCTACTACCTAGTAACTTATAACTAGGAGTAATAGAAAGCAAATCCCGCTTTAGTTACTAGTTTTTACTCTAATACTATATAGAGCAGGAGTAGGTATCTAGCTTCTTTAAGATTTTTATATCTAATTAGTAGAAAGCCTTTTCAAAAGCTAGTATAGGGCACTATACGCTCTATAGCTATATCTATACTACTATTTATAATATAAAGCCCGCCTATATAACTATAACGATCTATAAATATCTTACTACTAATAATCTTACTAAGCTACCTCGCTCATAGAAAGAACTTTTAAACCTCCTATAAGCGCTCTAAACTCGCTTTAAAGAAGTAGCTAAGGTTAAGATATATAAATTATAATAAATAAATGTATAGCACGTTATTAATTACGAGATAATAATAAAGAAACTAATCCCTTCAAAGTAGGTATTTACCTATAAATTTAATAAGGATAATATCCTTAATTAGTATAAAGCAAGGATTTATATTCGAGGCGACTAGTAAGAAAAGTCGCCCCTTAAATAGACTTATATAATAACTCTTACTACTCGAACCTTTAGGGTAGTAATAGTAATTACTATATAGTTTAACCTCGAAGTTAAATTATTTAATATTTTTAATATATTCCTAAATACCTCTTAGGACCTAAATAAAGACCTATTTACTTATAAGTTACTAGACAGCTTTAAGTAGCCTAGGAAGTATATTAAATTACGCTACGCGCTCTATAAGCTAAGGGATATATTACTACTCTAATATAAGGAGTTCTCCTCGACCCTTTAATATCTAGGCCTTATACTTATAAGTAAAGACCTATACCTCTTCTAGTTAACTAAAAAGGAAGTTCTTATTATCTTCTATATAAATAACTTCCTTATCCTATTTTATAGGAACTATAAAGAAGTAGTATAGAGGGTAATTACTAGCTTATAAGAAGTATATAAGTTAAAAGAATAAAGCCTAGTTAAGTATTATCTTAGAATTGGAGTAATTTATAACTAAGCTATATAGAAGATATACCTTTCTTATAATTAATATATTAAGCAGGTTATAAAGAAGTTTAATTTATCTAACTTAAGAGCGCTAGTAACCCCCCTTTTAAACCTACTACTCCTAAAGAGTAAGATAATAGCAATATTATTAGAGGTAAAGAGTTTCTAAGAGAAGATTAGCTCTATACTTTATATTATTATTATAGTTTAACCTAATATCGCTTTTATATATTCCTTATTCTTAAGATTCTTAATAAACCCCGCTCCTTATTACTATACTATTACTAACTAGGTTATATAATACCTATGTTATACTTATTACCTCGTAATATACTTTAATAACTTAGGGGGTAGGTAGGTATTATTAAGTATAAGTAATACTTTATTTATAAATAATAAGGATCTATAGAGGTTATCTTAAGGGTATATAATCTTACTCTTTAGAGGATTAATCTAGTAGAAGGCTACTTAATAAGCTATAGTTATAATATCTATAATAGAAGTAGAGCTTCTAAGCCTTAAATATATTACTAAGGAGACAATCGCTCTTTAGAAGCTATTTAGGGATATTGCTCTTAAACTTAGCAATATCTAGAAGGTTTATTATAATACCTAATAAATAATTCGTCTTATAGTAAGTAAAAAGGAATAGATCTTAACTAAGCTATAATATATTAATATTTAGAATATATAGCTATAATAAGAATACGCTAGAGGATTATTTAGTATAATATATATACTAACGAATGATATACTAGCTAATAGTCTTATAAAGGTTCTTAATTATAAGAAATTTAAATAGTTCTATTCGCTCCTTAGTCTAAAAGATATATAGAGAATAATTATAATAAATAAGGGATACTTTAAATAAGTATAAGAGGGCTAGTTACGTCTAATTCTTAATTAATTTATAGCTTATTAGCTAGGGAGCTTAAAGTTACTCCTATAGGAATAAAAGGAATATAATCTACCCTAAAGAGCTACCTTAAAATACTAATTTTCTACTACTTAACCTTAGAGGATTTACTTATACTAATCTATTAGGATATTATATAAGAGTAGTAATACCTCTAGTAAATATATACTAATAAGACTATTAACCGCGTAGTATATTATAATAGCTATATTACTAGTAAGCAGATAAGGTGCGGGTATACCCGCGCTAATTACTAGGGTTCTAAATAGAACTAGAGCGGGAGATAGATTAATAACGCTATATATACTAGAACTACCTATTACCTTAGAAGCCCTACCTAAACCCTTATTATTACTACCCTTCTTTACTACTATAATCTCCTCCTTTTAGGTAGTAATAGCCTTATAGAGCGTAGCTCTCTAATAGGTAAGGGTCTATAGGTTATATTAGAAGATAGTTATAGAAATAAAGTATATATAGAACCTTACCTTTCTAACTACTAGGTCTTTTAAAGTCTTAGCTTTAGTATATTAGTAGGCTATAATAATAATAGGGGTACGTATCTATTAATAAGGTATATTACCCTTATAAAAATAGTTATACTTACTTGCTATACTAGGTAAGTACCTTCTATCTAATAAGCTTAAAAGCTTGCTTATAATATACTAAAAGTAGCACTTACTAAATAGGGGTATCTGCTCTACCTCTATACCTCTACTAGGGGGAGGAAGGCTAGGAGGGGGCTCTAAACCGCCCTTACTAGTACCCTCCTTTTTATCTATCTCCTTAGGGATTATAATAATAATAGGGTTAGTAATATTCTAGTATATAGTTATAGTAATAAAGGGATTATAACTTATTAGGAGCTATCCTCTTAAACTACCTAGGAGGGTAACCCTAGGGCTTCTTAAGCTATAAACCCTTACCCTTAGAGCTACTCTCTATAGGTTACTTCCGCTTCCTTCTACTTATTATATAATATATTAATATGTTATATATTAATAATAGGAAGGATTAATATATATATATAACCTTATTATTACTCTCTAGGGGAGGAGAGCATACCCCTCTACCCCTAGCTTTATTCTTACCTTTAGTAGCGCGTACCTTCTTAAGGGCTATAGCTTAACTAGTTTTCTTTTTAGGAGGTATTTATAAATATATTAGTATATTATAATAGCTTTAAGATCGTCGCGCGATATAGGTATATATACGCGCGTATAATAAGGTTATTATTAGGGCTAAACCTAGGTATATATATAGTTATTATTTCATATATAGGGAAGAGTTAAGAAAGTAGGAGGGTAGCTAGGTTATTTTAATTAGAGTTAATATAATAGTAGCTACCCTACTTAAGCTAATAAGAGATAATAGATTCTACTATTATTAGTAAGAGTTAGTAAATAAAGGGTATTATAATAATAATAGTAATAGTTATAAAGGTAAAAAACTATAACTATTTACGCTTCGCTTATACCTAATATAAATAACTTTACTTTGTTATCTCTTTTATAAATAGGCTTATTAATAGGTTATTTATAGATATATTACTTTATATTTAGGTACCTTAAGGGATATTATATAGTTAGGCGCTTTTCTAGCTACTATTATATCTAGGGGGGTATATTATAATAACTTTAGTATTACCTATTCCTAGCGTAGTATATAACTAATATTAGCTCTAGAGCGACCTTTTTCTAGTAGTTATTCCTCTAATTATAGTTATAGGCGGCTACGTTATAGCTACTCTCGTTATAATAGAACAAGCTCTTTAGTAACTATAAATATGGCCCTATAGGACGTTTCTTAACACGCTGCAAATTCGAAGGATGTCGTTCCACACGCGTGTTCACTCGAGCTTGTGATTTGAGGAAACACCGTCGTGGCTACGAAAAGCACTTCTTCTGCCCTGAGAGACCCTGTGCCAAAGCAAGCCTCGATTTCGCAACGCGGAAAGATTATCAACGTCATCTGGGCTCACATCGGCCAGCCATTAGTTGCCCACATCCCGACTGTGGGCCTGTGGCCGCGTGTCGCAAAGACAGCATGGTTAGTTGTCACTGACGCGTGAAATGCTTCATTTGGCCTCCCGAACTTTGGAAAAGTAGAGCTGATAGATCTTCGCTAGAGAGAGCACTTCAAGAAAATCTATCTAAGGTTGCGAAATAACTTGTTTCCAAGGCCCTCCGCTGACTAAGACACCAAGAGCCGAAAGAATATCCAGTATTCAGAACATAATCATCAAGATAGGCTCCTTTGGTTTACTATAGAACACTTTGTACAAGATACTGGCGTTTACATTGCTTAGAACTGCCTGAAGCGGCGGTGCTTGGGGTTTCATATTAACATTGGGTCGTACAAAGGAGTACAGAACTGTCTTCACATGCACCTGGATACTTACAGGCAACAATGAATGCTAAATTCATGAAACTTGAAAATTATACTCCACAAATTTCTACTTTTGTTGCTTAGGAAAAAGAAAATACTGAAGAGATTGGTGGACCTTATCAAACTGGGTTTCATTAACGTAGACGATTTTCTCCTCCGCCTTTCATGGCTAGATTGTGCAATCGGGCCACGCAACAAGGCCCAATTGAATCAAAGACTATCATTCCACTAGGTCTGCTGTCCCATAACACTGATACTCTTGACTGCCTCAAGCTCGGGCAGGAAACTCTCGAACTTGGCCTTGATCATCTTCCACGCGTTCGCAGTCAAAGGCACGCGGAGCGGTATCTTTTCGCCGCGGCTCGCGAGATCATAGATGGCATCAGCGACCGCAGAGGGTTCAGCACCGCCACCCATCTTGAGATCCGCGTTGACGTACTTTTCGAGAACACGAGCTGGCATATCAGGCGAGGCGTAAGCTGGATGCGGTGTCGTACGGGCTTTGCTATGGCCTTCAAAGTTGGTTTTGACGGCAGCAGGCTCGATAATGCATAGGTTGACTGTCTTTCATGTGGGAAGTCGAGACTCTCAGAGCTCCTGAACGTAGTCGAACCTACTGTTCCATTCAGGATGCATCTCTCGTGCAACAGATTCAGTCCAGCCTTCCACAGCCCACTTGCCGGCGTGGTAGTAGGCGTGACTAGCGAAACCAAGCTTGTCACAACTAGTGCAGTATAGAGTAATAGAGTTAGTATAGTTAGGGGTAGCTAAGGTTAAATATTCTTCTCTAGCCCTCTAGTCTACTAGGTAAGAGCTAGAGGGCTTATCTAGTAGTTACTTAATACCTCCCTATATCTCCTAACTCTTATAGACTTCCTTATTTAGCTTACTAAGCCTTTTTCCTTATAATATTATCCTAGCTTATAATATAATCCCCCCCTTCTAAACTAGTCTACTCTTAGATTAGTTTATTTACTAGTTACCTAGAGGGTACTTAGTACCTCCCTATAGCTAAGCCCCCTTATAAGGGTTACTCCTTCTTTTATAGGGTTATATTAAAACCTATTATTATTTAAGCTTGTTTTTATTACTTTAAATTCGCCCTCTAAATTATTATATTTTCTACTTATTATTATATTTTTAGCCCCTTTATAAGTCTAATAAGGGTATTCTCCCTCTAGAGATAAAGAAGGCTTTTATTATAATATAAGGGGCTATTAGTTATTATCTAGTAACTACTTAGTACCTCCCTATATATAGTAAAGTTAAAATAAGTTCAATAATATAATAATCTAGAGATTATCCTCCTTTTAGCTATATAAAAAGCTAGTTTTAATATTAAACTAAAAATATATAAATATTATTTAAAATTCTATTCTATTAAAATCTCTCCTTTTTACTTCTTTAGATTTATAATATTATTATTACTACTAATAACTTATTATTAGCTTCCTACTCCCCTACTAATAACTTTATTTTAATTATTATATAACGAATTTATTATTATATTATCCTCTAGTACTAACGCTACTAATATTATTAATAAATCTCCCCTCCTTATTATAAGTATACTCTAGGGGTACCCCTATTACTAATACCTCCTAGCTATAGTAAAATAGGAGCCCCCTAAAGAGGATCTCCCTAATATTAAGCTCCTTATAAGCTTAATTCTCTATTTTAAGAGTAATAGTAAGCTCCTAGCTCTTATCTAATACTAATCTAATATTTTACTAGTTTTAAGTTTTAAGTTTATTACTAATTTATTTATTTCTTGGATAGCTCTATTAAATATAAGTATTATATGAAAATAAGTAATAATAAGGCTTATATTATTATACGTTTTACTTAGTATTTTCTATTTCTTATTTACTAACTTATTATAAGCTACTTATTATATAATAAGCGCTACTAATAAGATTAAATACCTTATAAATAAAGCTAGTTCTATATCTAACCTTTAGGCATAGTATACTAAGAATAAGGTAGGTCCCTAGTACTTTACTACTAGTATTTAATTACATTTAAGACGAGATCCTTACTACCTAGCTTATTATTAAGAAAGCCCTCTAAGTTAAGAAGAATAAGGCTATTATAACGCCTAAGAAGTATAAAGCTAAGGAGGCTAAGATCTCTATAGAGATAGAGAACTACTAAGTAATTACTTAAAAGGATATAGCTAGGTATTAGTAGCGCTTTACTAAGGAGGCTAAGAAGTAGACTAAGTTATTATATAAGTAAAACGAGGAGCTCTATTACTACTACCTAGAAATAGAGATAGCTAGCTAGTAAGTAGCTAGATATATAGGATATATAAGCTAAGTATATTAAAAAAGTAAATAAGGCTTTTAATAAAGTAGTAAGTCGACTTAATCTCTATTAGTACCTTATTAGTACTCCTCTAGTTAGTATTTCTAACTTAAAGTAGTATTATAAGGTTCTAATTACTCTATTTATTACCCTATTTATCTATTTAGGAGATAATATTATTAAAGGGGATATAACTAATCCTAGTAAGGAGGGCGCTAGCGCTTAATAGATATAAAATTTTTAGGAGTGCCCCTAGTAGGCTACTAATAGCCTCTAGGTAATATAGTATTACTTTTAAGTAATTTTCTAATCTCTTTTCGCCTTATTAGGGGCTTTTAAGCTAATAA
The DNA here is from genome assembly GCA_036785755.1 of Colletotrichum ledebouriae. Classification (NCBI taxonomy): domain Eukaryota; kingdom Fungi; phylum Ascomycota; class Sordariomycetes; order Glomerellales; family Glomerellaceae; genus Colletotrichum; species Colletotrichum ledebouriae. The sequence continues at coordinate 10,991 of JAVHLU010000145.1, forward strand.
AGTAAAATACCTAGCTAGTATATCCTATTTCTACCTAACAACTAGTTACTTATTAAGTTATCTATTAAATTATATAGTAATTATAATACTTTTACTTATAATTAGGCTTTATAATTACTTTATAAGTCTATTAATATATTATATTTTAACTCCTATAAATTATCTAGTTTGCTATAGCCCTTCTATTTAATAAGGTACTAATAGTTATATCTAAAGCCCCTATAGGTAACGATATAGTTTACTATATAGATATTATTATTATTATTAATTAGGATATCTCGTAGTAAAATAGCTAAGCTAAAAAAGGGTTCTAATTATATAGGTGCGAATATATTATAGATTTAGTATTCTTTATCTATTTATAGCTTATATACCTATCCCTTATTAATTACCTATTAGATCTTAAATAGGCCTAAGTATTAATTAGAAAGTTTATAAGAGGGCTGCCTCTACTTAATATTTTTAATTAAAAGTAGGACGAAGTCTCTTATAGTAAAAAGAATAGGGGTCCTCCTCTAATTATAGAACTTACTATATGTTTTATTATACTTCTAAAGTAAGTTAGTAATAGCTAACCTCTAGGTAAGTAAGCTATAGATTCTCTTATATACTACTAGGACTAAAACCTTTAACTAAGGTTTAATATTATTAGGTTTATAAGAGAAATATCCTATTAGTAGTTTAGTAAGTAATATCTTAGTAGCTTTGTAATAGGAGTTATTATAAATAAACTAGGCTAGGTTAAGCTATATTACCTAGTCGTCCTAGTTAATATTATAAAATGTCCTTAAAAAGTACTTAATACTCTAGTTCTAGTATTCTATTTAGCTATTAGTTTAGGGATAGAAAGTAGTACTAATCTTCCTCTTAATAACTAGTAAGTAATATACTTTAGACTAGAAGTTATAAGTAAATAGCGATCCCTAATTAGATATAATAGCTTCTAGGAGCCTAAATATAAGGAAGATATATTTAATTAGTAGTATAGCTAACTTATTAGTAATAAGTAACTCCTTAGTAGGGATATATAGGGAGTATTTTATAAACTAGTTAATAATAATAAGAATATTATTATATAGCTTATTTATTATTATTAGAGATAGTAGTAGTTTTATAATAAAGTTAATTAATATCTATTAGAAGGGCTAGCTAGGTACTAGTAGGGGTATAAGTTTACTATATAAGAAGTAATATCTTAGTTTTATATATTAATATATTATATAAGTCTTAATATATTCCTTTATATTACCCTTCTATACGTTTTAAAAGAATAACTTTCTAATCCTCTTTAGCGTCTTAATAACCCCTTAGTAACCTCTAGATAGTTTATTATAAAAGGCTTTAAGGACTTTATCTTAAAATAAGTAGTTATTAGGGATATATAAGCCTTCCTAGTATCTTAGGGTATTAATATTATCTAATAACTACCTTATACCTTATTATTCCTACTCCTTATTAATATAAAAGGGGTCCTTCTATTAGGCTTTCTTAACTTATTCCTAGAGCGAGGGTATAAGTTATTTTAGCGAGGTATTTAGTAGTTAGGCGCCTTATTACTACCTAGTACTTACCCTCTAGATAGTAATATTATTAAAACGTTATAGGAAGTCTTATAGGAGCGAGTCCCTAGCTTTATTAATCTCTATATTCTCTAGGATATAGTTAGGTCTCTGTAATAAACTATTAGCTAGGTTATAATAACCTAGCTAGTATTTAATTTTAAAGTTAAATATTAATAGATCTTATAATAGCTAAGCCTAGTAGCTACTAAGTATCTTTTTATTAGCGAAGTACTAGTAACCTAAGTAGTTAGTAATAAATTAGATATAATACTAGGAGTAAAGTAAGTAATACTACTACCTTACTACTACCCCTCTAATAGCTAGTAGTTCTACCTCTAGTATACTATATTATAATTATATATCCTTAAGCTTCTAAGATATAAATACTACTAATCTCTATATATTCCCCTCTAACTAGCTTAGTATTACCTTTATTATAAAGTCTAATATATTAGTTTTAACTTAAATTAGGAATTTAGAATTAAAGTAATATAATATAAGTGCTTTTATAAATAAAGCGTAGAGCTAATAGAAGGTAATTAGTACCTCCCTAGTTACTAATAGCAATCCCTTAGCTATATTAGTAAGTTAGTTAGTAAGTAGGCTATAAATCCTAGAGTAGTTCTTAATAAATCTCCTATAGAACCCTATAAATCCTAGAAATTACTAAATCTCTTATATTATAATAGGTACTAGCTACTTAGCTATTACCTAGACCCTCTTATATTTTATAATAACTCTACTTACTAAGACTATAAACCTAAGGAATTTAATCTCCTCCTTATAGAATTTATACTTATTAGGGTTTATATAGAGGCTATTAGCTTCTAACTAGGTAAGTACCTATCTTATAGCTTCTATATAGGAGTTTATATTATTAGTAACAATTAAAATATTATCTAAATATATAATATTGAGTTAAGTTTGGAATTAGGCCGCAGCCCCTTTGCAAAAAGACTATAATAAATTCACCTAGTTCGCAAGCATAATTTAGGAAACACTATTTAGGTATTTTAACCTATACCCTCTACTAGTTAAGGAAAATAATATAAGAACCCTATATATTCCTACTACTTATAAGCAAACCCTTATATAAAGTCGGACGCGCGCCGCACCGGGGCTAATTATATTAGGGCTAAATAGGGTACTAAGGCTCTTATAATAACGCCCTCGCTAAACCTTCTAGTAAGGTAAAAGCTACTATATAAGATAGCTCCTTAACCCAAAAGGTTAACCTTCTAGCAAGGTAAATACTACCATATAAGAGGTAACTCCTTAACTAAAGAGGTCTTTCCTAAGAGGTTCTTATAGCTAGAAGCATAAGAAGCTCTACTACTACGAGCAGGGCTTTATACCTCTCCCTCTTCCTTATCCTTATTATTACGGGCTACGCCCGGGTTAAGCTTACCTAGGCTTCTACCTAGGTTTACTACCTTAAGGAGCTACCTAGGGCCTACCTAGGGCCTACCTAGTTATTCCCTATAGACTAGCGAAATCTCTACTAAAGAGGAAAACTTCCCCTTTTCCTCTTTAGCTTAAATAAATAGTATTATAATAACCTCTTATTAAGTAAACTTAGGTCTAACCCCTTATATATTTAAGCTTACTACTATAATAATAATAATAGGTTAAGCGCTACTCCCTATTAATTAGTAAGATAGTTAATAGTAGTATAGCTAAAACTTAAGATAAGCTATTATAAGCTAATTTAGTAGTAGTAATAAAGTCCCTCTAGTAATAGTTATAGGAGGTTAAGTAGGGGAATAGCTAACGCGTAGCTACGCAGACCCCTATAAGTATTACTAGTAAGGTATTAGTAATACTTAATATAATATACTAGAAGCTACTACCCCTACTCCTAAAGCTTTTAAGTAAGTAAAAGGAATATATTACCTAGGTATAATAGATAAGGTATAAGATTACTATAAATAGGGCGTTCTATACTATAGATATAGAGGTATAATACCTTATTAACTCCTACTTAGATATTATAGCTTAGTAAGTAGTCTCTACTTTCTATGAAGCTAGGGGGGGTAGAGGGAAATATAACCCCGAGGACTTTATAGCTTACTTAGATTAGATATATAAGGCCTTAAATATCTAGTTATAAGCAATAGCCTAATTATAAACCTTCTAATAGAAAGAGAACGAATCCCTAGTAACCTTCTTATTAAAATTTAAGTAGATACTAGCTAATATAGTGGGATAGGATAGGATAGACTTAGCTACGCAACTTTTAGAAAACTCCCTTAGCGCATAGACCTATTATAAGAAGACTATAGAGTAGAGCGTAGAAGAGAGGAGCGTAGCGGATAAAAAAGATAGTATTATTACTATTAGTACCCTAATAACCCTATACCTCGTTTTTTAGTAATTTCTTAGCAAATCCGCGCCTAATTTAAATAATCTCTTTTAATTAGATCTGCGAATTATTCTATATATCTTTTAAGCCTACTCTTAATATTCTTACCTATTTATAAGTAGAGCTATATTATTTATTGTCTTTCTAGTTCCCTTTGGTTCTAGCCCTTTCTAATAGTGCCTAGAGGCGGATCCGTTCTTTTCACCCGCCCTCAGAGGCGTCTTAGAGAGTAGCTATCCTCATTGATAGATCCTGAATGAACTAGATGCCGTAGCGGTTAGGGTAACTATAGCTATACTGCTCTTTTTGTTAAGGCTACGTGTTCAAGTCTCCCTTATTTCCCTTCTTTTTTTTACGATCGCGCGCGCCCGCAATTAACCGCTTAATTGCGCCCTCAGTTACGACCGTTATTACGCCCGCAATTACGCCTAGTTACACCGCTTTATTACGCCCGTTATTACGCCTTATTACGCGCCCACTTTCGCACTACTCGCAGCGCCGCCAATACGCCATTTTGGGCCAATTGCTGCAGTTATTATTACGCTCTTTTTGCGCCCGCCGCCGCCCACCACGCCCACCGCGCCCACTGCTGCCGCCACCTGCTGAAGCCTGCTGAAGCCCACCCTCCGCAGGGCTGAAAAGATCCGACTATTGCGCCCACCACTGCCACCCGCCACTACCGCCGCTACGTAGACCTACCTGACGAAGAAGGTCTGCACCGCACTATACGCTATATTACTACGCACTCGCCATGAAGGGTATGAGTTATAGGGAGGACCTATAGTATAGGGGTATAAGTCTACACGCTGTTATAGTTACTATTATAGAGGTTATGGCTTTAACTCTAGAAATTTTTTTTTTTTCCTATAGAGCTCTTTTTTTTTAGCTTCTATATTCCTAGCTTTAGGGAGGATTATAATAGGCGTAGTAGTAGGGCTACCTACCTTGCGCGTAGTAGGAAAGCTGGGATTATATAAGCCTGCGCGTATATATACGCCCGCGCGCGCGCGCGCCCTTAGAGTAGTTCTTCCCTAATATAACATATATAACGTATTACGCTCTTTTTATTAGGGTCCCTTTTTACATAGCTATAGTTATCCTATCCTATCCTAATAGTACCTAGAGGCGGATTCTTTTGCTCTTTTCAATAGCCTTCACAGGCTTCTCAGAGAGTTAGATACCTTCGCCGCATCTATATATCCCCTGCTATTAATATATATATATATAATTAATCTACTTCGAATATAACGATAACTTAAGAAATTTATAAGTAATAAATAATAATAATATAAATAATAATAAAAACGCAGTTTAAAGAGAGGAAGATATTCGCAGACATACCTTAGTTCTAAGGGAATAGCAATAGCTATGCTTTCTCATGGAATTAAGGTAGGAACAACGCAGACCCTGAAATCCTCCCTTTCTCTTTTTTATGCTATTAAGATTAGCAGTCTTACTAAGCTAACGAGTATAGCGAGATTAACTAGATTAGTAACTAGAGACTAATAAACCCCTTACTATTATAGCCCTAAGTACTAAGAGCGACGTACTAACTTTAGAGAGATATTAATATAGAGAAGCTATAAATTCTTCTAAGATAAGAGCGTTATTAGGAAGACCTTGTTATATTAAGTAATAAAACTTAAAGTAGATCTATAATAGCTTAGAGTAATAAGATTAAAGTTATTAGACCTTTCTTATATTTATTTAGTTATTTAGTTTATACTATTTCCTTTTTTATTCTATTTAAAGAAAGTTATACCTACTTACTTTATCTTTCTATTTAAAAGATATTATAATAAAAACTTTATTTTATTAACTATAATACTCTATTACTTTAATTATATAATATTAGCTTTAATATTTATAAACCTATAAGTATTATATCTTCTTTTTCCTTAGCTAATCTAGAGATTAGATTCTTTTCTAATAAGGGGAATTAGCCTAAAGAGAAATTCGTAGGAGCTTTATTTAGTAAGATATAACCTTATACTATAAGGTAGCTAGCTTCTAATAATAGTATAGATAGGTCTATAAATCCTACTTCTAGGATAGGAGTAATACCCTTAAGTACTTTATATTTCCCTAAAGGAAGTTATACTAATTAGGATATTATAGCCCTTATAGATCTCCTTATAAGACGTCCTATTATTATAGTAATAACTCCCTATTTAACTAGAGCGGCTAAGTCTATAAGTACTAATATCTCTAACTTTATTACTAACTATAAGAGCCTTTTAAAGCTTTACTATAAGACTAATAAAGATATAAAGAATAAGGTCTATATATATAGCTCTAATAACTATTAGGATATAGTAAAATCTTATATTAGTAAAACTAAGACCTAGAAAGAAGCTAAGGAGAAACTTCTATACTAGTTCGGATTTATAGACCTAAAGTCTTATTAAGATCCTAATAAGGACCTTTAGAACCTAGTTATAGGATCTTATATTAAGGATAATAACCCTTCCTAGGTTATAGCGTTAATTACTACTATTTAATACCTTTAATAGAGAGCTATTTAGTATAGAGACCTAGAACTTACTAATACTAAGCTTCTTTATATTACTTATTACTATCTTTTAGAGAGGGCTATAAGAGCTATAGCCTAAAGTCTTAGCTACTAGCTTACTAAGGTTATTTTAAAGTAGTAGGTTATAATAGAAGACGCCCTAATTAAATAGTCTACTACTTACTAGGAACTTTAATAGTTATCTAGCCTTATTAAGCTTAAATTAATAATAACGCTTTAAGTCCCTATAAAGATAATTCTAATAAGGTAAAGGGCTAAAGCTAAGGAACCCTCTATAGCCTAGACTACTAGCTTAATTATTAACTCTCTTATAGAGAACTTTAGGACTTTAAATATTAATAGGGCTAATTATAAGATAGATATCTTAACTCTTATTAAGAGAGTTACTAGCTAAGGAGATAATACTTTTAATCTAAATATTATAGAAGCTACTAAACCTTCTGAATAATAATCTATTAGACTATTTATAAACTTAATACTAATAATAATAGTACTTTTACCTATAAGCTAGATATAGGGATTACTAAGGAGGATATTAATAATACTAGGGATTTAGAAGAGGTAGAGTAAGAGGAGGCTATAGAGGCTTCTAGTAAGATAGACTACTATAGTATATACCTTTCTAGGCTATAAGGGCTTACTAGTTTTATAGCGCTATTAACTATATCGTCGTTAGCTATATTAAGTATCTTAAGGCTAGCTAGAATAGGGTCTACTACTATATATCGCCTTACTACTTTATTAGCACCCTAGATATAAGTACTAAGGTTAAGATAGGTATTATTAATAAAAGCTATAACTATAAATTAACTAATAGTTAGATAATTTTAAAATATATCCTAATTAATAAGGATACCTTTATATATTATATAGTTACTACGAGTAAGTTAGTAGAAAAGTAGTAGCTAAAGCTTCTAGAGGAGGTTATAAGAGTTATTAGTAATAATAAGATATACTCTGAACTATCTATTAGCTTTATAAATTTATTAAAAGATACTATTTAATTATATAACTTTATAGATATAATATTCTTTAGCTTTAAAGTAAAGAACTAGTATATTAACCTAGTAGAAGATATTACTACTATAAAAAGAGGGAAAGCTAGAGGGTATTATATAGAACCTTATAATACTTATTATTACTAGGCTCTCTAAATAATAGACCTACTTATAATTTAAGACCCTCCTATTTAAATTACTTAGAGAGTTATAAAGCTCTTAGATAATAAGGAAGATACTAAAGATATTATATTACTAGATACCCCTAAGGAATAAGTTAAGTAGTAGAAATAGGATAAATAAGATAAGCCTTAGATTTAATATAGTAATTTATAAATAAGCTATGCTCTTACTCTTAAGCTATATAGTAAAAGAGTAAATAAGAAAGTAGCTATCCCTAAAGCCTTCTTTTATTAGAACTAGCCTAATTAGAATAGAATAATCTATAATATTACTAAAGCTATAATTACTAAGTATAAGGATAGATATAACTTAAAGGTATAAGAGGTTTTTATTTCTACTAATATTATACTTCTAGATTAATTTAATAAGACTAGAGAGAGTAATAAGGAGCTATAGGAATAAATAGATTAAGAAAATAATAATAAGAACTATTCTAAAGGCTAAGTCACTTTAGCTACTATTTCTATAGCCTTACCTAAGGATTTAGAGACTAAGGTAATTTAATTTAACTACTATATAATTAATTCTATCTTTAAGATAGGCGCTATAATGGAAGATTAGGATTTAATATTACTTCTACTACTAAGATATATTACTATCCTAGACTTTATTATAACTTACTAGTAGATTACTATTACCCTTTATAGCCCTGCGAATACGTTAATTAGAGGGATTATTAATAATAGCTCCGCTATTAACCTTATTAGTAAAAGTTATATTAAGCGCCTAGGCTTATAGAGCGATATAGTTAAGATAAATATAGGGATCCGCAGGATTACTAATTATTTATATAAATAATACTTTATCCGAGAGACGGACGCTTAGATATTAGTTATATAACTTAATAGAGTAGCTATAAACCTCCTAGGAGCTCTTATTATTCACTAGATTATATAGATTTAAATATTTAACTTCGAAGTATAATATATCTATAGTACTTAGAATATAGTAGGGGATAGCCTATTATAAAAACCCCAGGGACCTTCTAATACTATTAATAAGGAAGCTAAGGGGGAGATTAACTCTTAGATTAATTTATAGATCTTTTTTATAAATATAGAAGCTAGTTCTTTCTTTAATTAAGCTTAATACTATAATAATAAGTAATATATAGAGGAGGTCCTAGTAGGAAATATAGAGGTTATTAGTAATATAATAAATGTCCTAAATATACTTCTTAATAATTTATAAACCTATTTAGTATACTCTTAATAAATCGCTTACTATTTAATAATATAGAGACGCCCTCTAGGAATTTAACTAGTAAGGTATTATAACTTTAAGACTAGAGTATTAGATTATTATATTTATAACTACTTGCTTTTTACTAGACTAATGAATTAAAAGCTAATACTATAACGAGTTATTTATAATCCTAAGTAATAGAAGAAACTAATTATAAAGGCTTATAAAGAGAGTAGTTATTAAGGTAAGTAAGCTATAGCTAGAAGACTATTTAATTGCTATATCTAGGCTAGTATATATATAGAGATTAGTAAATCCTTAAAAGGTTACTCTAATTACTAAAAGAGGAGAGCTCGACGTATAAATAATATAAGGACTTATAGCTCTCTAAAAGGACTACCTTTTACTAAGATATTATTAGATATATAGAGAGTAGGTAAGTAATACCTTATTAAGATAAGGGATCTACTAATAGGATAGCTTAAAGCCTACTAGCTTAAGAGAGCGACTTTAGCTAAGGTTACTAAGTTTATCTATAGAGAGATTATTTACTACTATAGACTATATAGCGAACTTATTATTAATAGAGGACTAGAAAATAAGGATATTATTATTAAATTTAATAAGAAATATAGTATAAGGAGGAAACTAATATCTACTTATAACCCGAGGGCTAATAGTATAATTAAGACTAGTTATTAGCTAATTACTTATATGTTATTAATATAAACTAGAGGATAGAGAGATATTAACCCTTAGCTATACCTTCCTACTACCCTATTTATAAACTAGTTAAGTATTTATACTTTAACTAGCTTTAGCCCTTTCTACTTATTATATAGGTTTAAGAATATTACTCCTATTAAGACCCTAACGCTAACCTAGAGGGTTCTTAGTTAGGATTTAGTAATAATAAAGGAAGAGGAGGTTTAAATATATCTATAAGCCTTCCTATAACTTAATAAAGATAGAAAATAAGCTAAAAAGATAATTAATAGTTAATATAAGAAGACTATAGAATACTATAATAGTTAATATAAGAGGACTATAAGGAAGGAGAGGCTAGAAGTAAGTAATTTAGTACTAGTATTTAATATTAAGGGCTCTATTAATAAGTTATCTATTAAAAAGCTTAACTACTAATAGCAAGGCCCCTTCTATATCCTTTTATAAGCTCTAAAAGCTCTATTATATTAATTAGTAATATTAGTAGGTAATAAGGTTACTAGAAAGACGTTTAGTAGAAATCGATTTTATAAATTTATTTAAGCTTCTAAAGGGTATTAGGAACTAAGTAATTTAGATATTTATAGATCTAATTTAAAGAAAAGCCTAGTAAAAGTCTTCCTAGCGCTTGGGAATAAAGAGTATAATAATTATATACCTAAGGAAGAGGAGGAGGAACTTATAATAACTAGGGGAAGTAATTAAAAGGAAGAGGAGGATTTATTATACTTAGTAGTATAATTAAAGTAATATTTAAAGAATTTAGAGGAAGTAATTAAAGCTTTAAAAGCTAAATAATAACTAGTTATTAAGATTCCTAAAATAATAAAGGAAAAAGAAAAGGAGTATATTAAGATAGAGGATCTAGGGGATATATAAGGTTTCTTTATTATAACTTATTTTAATTTATAATTTATAGACCTATTCTAATTTTCCCTTCCTTTTATCTCCTAATTTAGGAGTTTAAGATTCTAGGGATAATATTTCTAAACTTTAGGGATAAGGGTAAGAGATAGTATTAGTAACTCCCTACTTATTTAAAGTATGCCTCTTATTACTATTTAATATAATAATAGCCTAGATAACTTTAATATCTATTAGTAGTTATAGTAAAGTAATTAAGCCTAAGAAAGTATAAGATCCTTAACCTCTTAATAATAATACTAAAGCTACCCTTCCTTATTAAATAAATATAAGATTAATAACCTAAAGATAGGAGAGAAGAAGAGAAAGGGAGAGAAAGTATTAAAATTATAGTTACTAGCCCCTAGTAAAGATATTAATAGACTTTTCTTACCCCCCCTTTTTCTTTCCTAGAAAGGATTATTACTAATATTATATTACCTTCTACTAAAGAGAAAGAGAAGGATACTTATAAAAAGAATTATATTAATTTTTATACCTTAATACGCTTTAACTTTAGCTTTATAGACCTATTTATATAATATTCGCCTTAATTTCTTATTCAAACCTAACTAGCTTCTTATTCTCTTTTCCTTTTTACCCCCCCCCCCCCTATATACTATATAAATATATCTAGAAACCCTATTTTCTTACTCTAATTTATAACGCAAAGGCCTAAGTAGTCTGCGATTTCTATAAGGTCGAACTCTAGAGGTAGCTCTATTAGGAAAGGGTAATAAGAGTATATAAACCTAGCTTTAGGATAATATTCCTAGGCCTATTAATAATATTTATTATAAAGGAGCGAGAAGTTAAACTTAGCTATAGCTATAACTATAGTATTTACTAGAATTTAGGACTATAGGATCTCCTTAAAACTATTAAATTCTCTACCCCTCCTTACCTTATTATTATACTTAATTCTATACCTATAGTACTTATAGATACTTAGATTATTATATAAGTAACTCTCTTAAGTTTTATAAAAAAAGTAGTTAGTATAAGGAGTACTTAGTATAGAGATATACTTAAAGTATAGTTTATAGATATAAATACCTAATATAGAGTTCTTAGTAGTATAAGCCCGCTCTTTATAATAAATATAAGGTATTATATTATAACTACCTTAGGACTAAATAAATAAGCTATATATAGCTACTACGCGCTAAAAGACCTTTATCTCCTATGAGCTAGCGAGGAAAGTAGTAGAGGTATAAATAAAGACTTAATAGTAGAATTCTCTAGACCACTTAGTTACCCATAAGCCTTTTAAAAAGCTAGCCTTATTACCTTAGTAGTCTTATTAGAGAATATCTATAGTATAAAGACTACCTCTAAGTAATTATTACTAGGGATATTAAGTTAAAGCTAAATAAGGCTTATAGCTACTTAAGAATTATAATTATTAGCTAGAAGGTATAGGGATATTAAAAAGAAGAGAAGGAATACCTAAAGTTAGTTATTAGAGTATTAGATAAAAAGAGGTATATTATTTTTCTTTATTTTAGGTATAGGGATATTAGGATAAGGGACCTAAAGGGTTACTATAGATAGTAAATAATAAGAGCGAGGTTAATTAGTATTTTTAACGCCTAAGATAAGGAAGTTATAATTAGCTATAATAAGAAGATATAATTCGTAGATATAAAAGAGAAAGTATAAAGGGGTTAAATAAAAATTAAAGTAGCTAGCTAAAAGTATTTATTATAAGGGGGAGAAGTTAATAATAGAGGATAGAGGAGAATATTTATTTAATTTATAACTAGGCTGCTCGTTCTAATAGCTACTACTAATCATTATTTCCTTAATTCTTTCCCTATATATAACTACTCTAATTTACTATTCTATTTATTATAGGTTTTTTATCCTAAGTTTGTTTTACTTTATTAAGGCTAAGGAGGGTAAGGGAGGAGAGTTAATTATTCCTTCTATAAGCTACTAATAAATTACTATATTATTAAAGTAATTAGTAAATATAAAAATATACTCCTTGCCCTTTAAGCCCTCTAGTTTCTCTCTCCCCTTTATATATATTATTTACTTTTAAACTTAATTTATCTACTAATTATATAATATTAACTACTATACTATAGCTCCTCCTTTTCTTTAAATATTACTTTTATTTAGCTCTTTAGTCTATAAATTACTCGCGCTTTTCCCTTATTAACTTTTCTCCTAATATATTATAATAAGGAAAGATATTCTTTATAATAATAAAGCGTTAGATATATAGATCTAGGAGTTAAGATCCTTAAACCTTCCTATCCTTAAAATTAGACTTTTAATAGAGCTTATACCTAATAAACTAAGTATAAGTAGGTTTTAAGTATAGGGATAAAATAATAGAGATATCCTAGGCTTTAGACCTCCTAATAAGCTTAGTTATTAGCCTTAGCTAATTAAATATAATATATACCCTCCGCCTAGGATAGATAATATCCCTAGTTAGATAGACCTTTTTAATATAATATTAAAATATATCCTTATTAAATATTAGAATAAGACCTTAGAAGTAGTAGAGAAGATAATTCGCCTCTTATATTTATAGTAAGTTATAGCTAGTATATTTAATACTATTAGTATACTTAAGATAGTAATTCTAATATATACTAAGGATATCTTAGTAGTTACTCGCTATATTATAAGGCTTACTAAGCCTAGCTAACCGCTTTACTATAAGATAGTTAGAGGTATAGAAGACGATCTTAAAGATAGAGATATAAGGGATACTATAGTTACCTAAATTAAAGCTAAGTTCCCTAATATACTCCTTATTTATCTATAAGCGCCTAAGTCTACTAAGGTAGTTATTATAAGTCTACTAATCGACTTATAAGATAGGAGAAACTAGTTTTATAATAATTAGTAGTTAAAGAGAGGAGCTAAAAGATAACTATAAACTCTAATATTTATTACTAGGAGCTTTCTACTAAGATATAAAACTAAGGAGTTTTAATAGGATAACTATACCTAATAGAACTTTAATATATAAACCCTCTATTATAAGCCTCTAGTCTCTACTTTATTAATTAGCTTAGGTCTTTTATATATATTAGAAGCTTAGTACCTCTAAAGTAGCCTATTAAGATAAGGTATTAAGCTTAGATTAATTATTTATTAAAGGCCTTTACTAGTAAAATACCTCCTAAAGGATACTAGACTTAATTAAGAGCAGATAGAATTCTATATAATTAATACTTTAAATTAAGAGATAAAGATATTAGAAAAAGGATAGCTTAAGAAGATATTAAATATTAAATAGCTAAGTATACCCCTTAATTTATAAACCTAGAGGTTTCCTCTCTAAATAGGATAGATATTAACTTACTAATACCTCTAGATATTAATTTATAAACTAGTTTAATAGTTCTTACTAATTTAAAAGAGTTAAATAGAGAGGAAGGATTGTTAAAAGAACTAAATATCTAGAATATAAAAAGAAGGAATAATTATAAGAAGTAGAAGAGGGATTATAACTTATAATAGCTTACTAACTTTATAAAGTATCTTAACTACCCTAGGTTTATAAAACTATTTATATTACCCTACTTAGCCCCTATTACCCTAAGAGATATTATATTTAGCTCTACTAATACCTTAGTAAGGTTTAAGACTATAAGACCTAAAGGGAACCCTATACTAAATAAAGATAAGCTTATACTAATAATCCTATAATATATATAATAGAACTAAGAATCTATATATTACTTAATAACTTAGTATAAAAGAGGGTTATTTATTATAACTTTAGCCTAGGTAGAATATTTATTAGACCTTTATAATATATAAGGGAAGCTAATAAGATAAGAGGAGTTAGATAATTTAGAGGTTATAGCCCTTTTTATATTTATAATAAAGGGCTACCCTTATAATATCTATACCCTAATCTATAAGCTAGCCTAGTAACCTAGGAAAGAAATTAAGAAAACTTCTATAAAGCTTAAAAGAGTAGAGGTAAAGAATCTCTAGGATATTACTAGGGCTTTCTTTCTATTAAACTATAGTAATTATTACTAGGCTGCGATTTTTATAAACTAGTTAACTAGCTACTATTTCTATTATAACTCTATATAGGACTAGAATAGTAATTAGCGCTTCGTCGAGGCTATATAGGACCTTAATATATAGTATTATAAGATAGGAGCCCCTTTATAACTCTAAAAGCTCCTATTAATTAATACCTACGTAGTTAATTTAGTTTAGTAGAGGGATAGATTTATATATAGTCTCTAATATATTAAATAAGCTAGAGCTCTAATACGAGAAGGTTTACTATCTCTATATTTTAGTAATATAACCTTAAGTAATAGCGTATTATTCTCTAACTCTGAAATACCCTTCGTTACTTAATATATATCTATAATTACTATAGAGTTCTATAACTTAATTATTAATAGTAGTATAGCTCTATAAGATACCCTATTAAGCTAAGAAAACTTTAAGAAAGTACCTTTCTTCCCTTTATACCCTCCTACTCCTTTACCTATAGATAATAATATAGTAGACTTTAGAAATAATAATAATATTACTCCGCTTCCTATAGTAGATATTTCTTAACCTATTTATAGATTATTAGTATTATCTAGGTCTGCTTTATCTAAAATACTAGATAATAAGCTTAAATACCTTAGATATTAGCTTTCATTATAAGTCTTATAGACGCTAAGTCGTAGTATAACTATTAAGTAATACCTAAGAACTATACTTATACATATACTATTATATCCTAAGAGGCCTAGTCCTTTAAATAAGCGTAACTATAGCTATATAGACTATATTTAGTAGAGGGTTAACTAGTAGGATTACATCGAGCGGAACACGCCTAAGGGAGTATATTCTTATAACTTCTTATACCTAGTATAATAGGGCGGGTAGTTTTAGCTATATTAAGGATTAGAGTAGGATAAGGAGTATAATAAAGAGAAAGAAGTAATAAGGCTATTATTAAGATATAACTTATAATAGAAAATAGTTAAACCTAAGGGACCCTCTTAATAATAAGATTACTTACCTAGAAGACGTTATTAATAGATTAGATCTATAAATAGAGTTTATTTACTATTTCTATAAAGTAGTTTTATTTATTTTTTAAAACTCTCTTTTATAATATTATAAAAAGTCTCGAGGGGATAATTAGAATAGGATAGGATAGACTTAGCTATATAACTTTTAGAAAACTCCCTTAATATATAGACTTATTATAAGAAGACTATAGAGTAAAGCGTAGAAGAGAGAAGCATAGCGGATAAAAAAGATAGTATTATTACTATTAGTACCCTAATAACCCTATATCTCGTTTTTTAGTAATTTCTTAGCGAATCTATACCTAGTTTAAATAATCTCTTTTAATTAGATCTATAAATTATTCTATATATCTTTTAAGCCTACTCTTAATATTCTTACCCGTTTATAGGTAGAGCTATATTATTTATTATCTTTCTAGTTCCCTTTGGTTCTAGCCCTTTCTAATAGGTAATATAAACTAGCTTAGCTACTACCTAGTCCTCCTCTAGTTATTTACTAGGATAGGGTTTCTTTTTATAATAGGGGTAGCTATACTTCTTATAGTATAGGCACCTTAGCGCGATATAGCCTTTCCTCTTATAATTATAATAGATAATTTCCTTCTTAGTATCCTATAGTAGGTCCTTAGTATCCTCTTAGTAATTATTAGTATTACTATAATCCCTATAGGTCTATCCCTTTAAGGCCTCGGTTTACCCCTCCTAGTTAAGGGTTTAGCTCTCTAGTTATTATTCCTTATTATTAGCCCCCTAATCCCTTACTAGTATATTATATATCTATATATTAACTATAAGTTTAGTATTTCTAGCCCTAATATTAAGGTTAATCTATAACTTTAGTAACCTACTCGCTATAATATAGTACTAGAGCTTAGGGTCTAGCCTAGCTACTATATTAGCTACCTAGATCTCCTCTAGTTATAAATAGGGGCTCTCTACCTTAATCCCTTCGTAGTAATTAATAAAGCTCTAGTATAATTATCCTAATTATTAGTAAGTCTACTTAAGCTAGGTTTATATACTAAGGGTCCTAGACCCTATATTAGCTATACTATTAGGTAACTAGTCCTTTATTATTACCTAAGTTATATCCTTCGCCTTATTATTATAGTTAATAGAGAGGTATAAGGTCTATTACTTCGCTACTAATCCCTCTAGGTACCTAGTAGTAAATAGTACCTTTTCTAGGTCTAATATAATCTTATTTATCTTAAATTACGCGTTAAGGTTAAATATAAATTAATTAAAGTTAGTATAAGTACCCCCTTTATACTTAAGTATTAGGAGATACTTCCCCTAAAGCTCTAATTAGTACTTCTTTAGTTTATTACTAATAACTACCTAGTAAGTAGTAGGGTTACTTACTAGGATTAATAATTAGCTAGCTCTTAAGGCCTTAAGATATTCCTATTTATACTTTAGCTACCCCTTTTTTTCTTCCTCTTTAATAAGCTAATTTAATTTAGCTTCTATTAATTAGCTACTTAGTCCCCTATTAATACCTTTATTACTATTCTATTTAATAAGCGTCTTATCCTAGGTTTAGCTATTTAGTTACTCCTAGCTAGTAGGGGATCCTAATAGTAATACTATATTTATCTCCCTAGTAAACCTATAAGTAAGTATTATATTATTATATATTATATTACTCTAATAGTCTATACCCCTATTAGTATAAGTAAGAGAGAAGAATATATTATAACTAGTATAATATAGAGTAATAGAGTTAGTATAATTAGGGGTAGCTAAAGTTAAATATTCTTCTCTCGCCCCCTAGTCTACTAAGTAAGCGCTAGAGGGCTTATCTAGTAGTTACCTAGTACCTCCCTATATCTCCTAACTCCTACGGACTTCCCTACTTAGCCCGCTAAGCCCTTTTCCCCGCGATATTATCCTAGCTCGTGATAAAGCTGTCTAGCGAGAGAAGAGATATTAAAGATAACGCCGCCGCGGTGCTCGTCATGCTGGCGCATGATACCTATAGCCCGAGTCGTCACGCGAGCGGTGCCGAAGAACAAAGTCTCCATCTCCTGGTGGGTCTCTCCCTCTGTCGCCGAGTCCGTGTCCCCGGATAACGAGTATCCGGCATTGTTGACGACGACATCGAGGTGGAAACCTTCGCCAAAGTATTCGGCCGCGTCGGCAAAGGCAGTGTCGACGGAAAGCGGCGACGTCACATCCAGAGCGAGCTTCAAGATGTTTGTGTTATCGTTAGGCAGGTAAGACAGATCGCTGGGTTTACGGGCCGTAGCGATCAACCGGTGGGATGGCTTGTTCGCGATCAAACTTGCCAGAGCCTTACCAATGCCAGATGAACAACCGGTAACTAGGCGTTTGTTAATCTGAACTTCTGCTACTTAAAGTTCTCTTACGGCAACGACTTACTCAGCCAGGTTGCATCGGCAGGCAAACTGTAAGGCTTGGTGTTGACGGGGTTCATGATACCAAAGGCGGATCAAGACAATTGACTTCAAAGTTTCGAAGTTTGCTTGGCGTGCATCGACAACACCATTGGACTTGTGGCCAAGCCGTTTTATAGATTAAAAACTGCCCACCCGTAGGACACTAGAAAGCGGACTTAGGTGCAAAATGTCTGCAAAGAAAGACTGATAGCCAGCGAAATGTCAAGCTAGTGCCGCCACAAAATCCTTCGCTCAATAATAGCGCGGGGAATGAGTCAATCGGAGTTGGGTGCCAGGACGGCGAGCCCAAAATGGCAGACCGACGGTCGCCGTCTTACCCAGCTTGAAATCTCAGTCAGCGAGCTATAGGGGTTTCTAAGGTCACCGCAGCCAGCGAGTGTTGATGTGATCGACCAACCACTCATGTTCCACACCACGGAGAACGGGAATACTACCAGCCAGAAAACTTAACCCATACTCTAGGGCAGAGCGCTTCACCGGTGTTGGGGGTTTCCAACCTGCTTCCATGCATCACGGTGTTCGCTGGGATTTGTTGGAACTGGCCAATTTCGAGGTGGGGTTCACAGCAAAAGGACGCACATTTCGTAAGATCCTAATCTGAAATCTTGCCGTACGCTGAATGCTTCGGTGATTGTGATTGTTGTCCGCCAGTTAGATCCGACGGTTTCCCGCTTCAAGCCCTGAATGCTATCGGAAGGAGTCAGCAGCTGTCAGCAAACCCGAACTAACAGCCGATAACATGTCACAGCCATTTTTAAAACCGCTCTCGTTTTGGGAAAGATACACGTCTACCATAAGTCGCCACGACATAGATCTCCCAAGACAATTCTCCTTTATTACAGAAGATTGGACTGGCAAAGGTGCACCTTTTGTTTTTGAATTCTCTCCCTACCCAAGCACAGAAATGAACCCTCCTCGCAACCTCGATAGGGGACAATTGAAGCGAAAGTTGGGGAGCTCGAGCAGAAAGCTCATGATCCGCGCTTCGAGTGGAGATGGTTGAAGTTCACATGCAGTACTTTACCTAATTACCTTGACGTTTACATTTCATCCATCTTATCTTTTCCAACATGTTTCGTAAGCTCCCACGACATAAGCGTTTATAACTTTGCCGCAAAATCGGCTGTTTTCCGTACGCGATCATGATACGTAGGCCGATGGCCAGGTTGTACAGATGCAACAGCGCCTGTGGGGACCATCCTTTCAAGCTTACTGGTCGATGTTTCCACAAATTCCCTCAGCGAAACTCCTCCAACTCCGGGCGAGACACGACCATGGCAGTCCGCGACGAATCACCGCCGAGACAACTTCCGAATGCCCAGCCAGAGGAGATTTATGACGAGGGGGTTCTTCTGGAGGAAGAGGCATTCGCATGGTACCATCCTGATAATTGGTATCCTGTGACAATTGGTGAGATCTTAGCGTCTCGGTATCAAGTCTTACTCAAACTGGGTTTCGGCTCTGCATCGACATCATGGCTGTGTCGCGACTTGCGGTGAGTTCAGGTTCTTGAATACTTCTCAATGACTGAACTAAGTATCTCCAGGGAGCACTCGTACGTGGCGCTCAAAGTCTATGTGACTGGAAACTCCCAAGCTTCCGTGGAGAAAGATGTGCTCCGCTATTTGAGAACCTTCGCATCGGATCATCCAGGTGCGCAGCTTGTTCGAGTTGCGAAAGATTCATTTGAGCTTCCGGGTAAAAGGGGCGACCACGTTTGCCTTGCTCTGGAAACCCTTGGGATATCCTTGGCTGACATACGAGAACTTGCGGGCGGCAAAGTTCCCAAGAACCTTCTGAAAGGTCTCGTCTACTGCATTCTACTCGGCCTAGACTACCTACATTCAGTTGCACATGTCATTCATACAGGTATAATCCTGGCGTGTCATAAGTGCCGTGGATAATGCAGAGCTAATCTGCGCACTAGATCTTCAAGACGGAAACATCATGCTGTCGATAAAAGATCTCGGCGTTCTGAATAGGCTAGTAGAGGACGAATGGGAAATTCCAAGTGCGCGAAAGATCCTAAAGGATCGTGTGGTGTATGCCTCCACTGGCCTGGATATCCCGGACGAGCCTGGCGAGCCCGTCATAGCAGACTTCGGGGATGCCCGAATCGACGAAAGCCCATTCGAATTCGAAGATGAAGTCATGCCAGATTTGTACCGAGCCCCTGAGATAATTCTTGGAGTTCCATGGAACGAAAAGATTGATATCTGGGCGTTGGGGTTGATGGTGAGTCGATCCAAACGCCGGAAAACAACTAGGCATGGCCAGTCGGGATAACACTTAGCCCAGATTTGGGATTTATACGAGGGTAAACTCTTGTTCAAAACCAGACTTCGAGATCCAAAGGTGTCAAAAGTGGCGCACTTTGCCAGGATGATTGCCTTGCTGGGACCGCCACCCGAAGACCTTCTTGGACGTGGCTCGTCGTGGAAAGCATTTTTCGGTGATGATGGCACGTTATCCTCCTCGATTAATGCTCTTTGGATAGCTACGTCTCTGACATCACAAACAGGGCGCCTTGTCTTTGACATCGAAGTACCTGAGACATCACTTGAAGATGAAGAGGAGAACCTCGAAGGAAGCGAAAAGAAAGAGTTCCTGAGTTTCATTAGAAAAATGCTTCAATGGAGACCGGAGGACAGACTCTCGGCACATGACTTGATAGCGGACCCTTGGTTGCGGAAGCAGTCAATAGGCAACTGACGCGATTTCATTTAATGCATAAGACTATAGACCTTGATAATTATTAAGAAACGTCCTATAGGGCCACATTTATAGTTACTAAAGAGCTTGATCTATTATAACGAGAGTAGCTATAACGTGGTCGCTTATAACCACGGTTAGAGGAACGACCCCGGAATAAGGTTACTCCGGAGCTAACGTTAGTTATATACTATGCTAGGAATAGGTAATACTAAAGGTATTATAATATACCCCCCTAGACGTAGCTATAGCTAGAAAAACGCCTAACTACGTAGTATCCCTTAAAATACTTAAATATAAAGCGGTATATTAATAAATAACCTATTAATAAGCCTATTAATAAAAGAGATAATAAAGTAAAGTTATTTATATTAGGTATAGGCGAAGCATAAATAGCTATAGTTTTCTACCTTTATAACTATTGCTATTATTATTATAATACCCTTTATTTACTAACTCTTACTAATAGTAGTAGAATCCGTTATCTCTTATTAGCTTAGGCAGGGTAGCTACTATTATATTAATTCTAAATAAAATAACCTAGCTACCCTCCTACCTTCTTAACTCTTCCCTATATATAATATAATAACTATATATATACCTAACTTTAGTCCTAATAATAACCTTATTACGCGCGCCTATATACGCCTATAACGCATAACGATCTTAAAGCTATTATAATATACTAATATATTTATAAATACCTCCTAAAAAGAAGATTAGTCGGGCTATAGCCCTTAAGAAGGCGTATACTACTAAAAATAAGAGTAAAGCTAGGGGCAGAGGGGCGCGCCCTCCTCCCTTAGAGAGTAATAATAAGGTTATATATATATTATTCCTTCTTATTATTAATATATAATATACTAATATATTATATAGTAAGTAGAAGGAAATAGAAGTAACCTATAGGGAGTAGCTCTAAGGGTAAGGGTTTATAGCTTAAGAGGCCTTAGGGTTACCCCCCTAAGTAATTTAAGAGGATAGCTCCTAGTAAGTTATAATCCTTTTATTACTATAACTATATATTAGAATATTACTAACCTCGTTATTATTATAATCCCTAAGGAGATAGATAAGGAGGAGGGTATTAGTAAGGGTAATTTAGAGCCCCCTCCTAGCCCTCCTCCCCCTAGTAGAGGTATAGAGGTAGAATAAGTACTCCTATTTAATAAGCGCTATTTTTAATATATTTTAAATAAGCTCTTAAGCTTATTAGATAGAAAGTACTCGCTTAGTATAGTAAGTAAGTATAACTACTATTATAAGGGTAAGGTATCTTATTAGTAGATAAGCGCCCTTATTACTATTATAGCCTACTAATATACTAAAGCTAAGACTTTAGATAACCTAGTAGTTAGAAAGGTAAGGTTCTATACGCGCTTCATTTCTATAACTATCTTCTAATATAATATATAGACCTTTGCTTATTAGAAAGCTATGCTCTATAAGGCTATTACTACTTAGAAGGAGGAGATTAAAGTAATAAAAAAGGGTAGTAATAATAAGGGTTTAGGTAGGGCTTCTATAGTAATAGGCGGTTCTAGTATATATAGCGTTATTACTCTATCTCCCGCCCTAGTTCTATTTAGAACCCTAGTAGTTAGCGTAGGTATACCTATACCTTATCCGCTTACTAGTAATATAGCTACTATAGTACGCTATATAGTTAATAGTCTTATTAATATATATTTACTAGAGGTATTACTATCTTTATATAATATCCTAATAGATTAGTATAAGTAAATCCTCTAAGGTTAAGTAGTAGAAAATTAGCGTTTTAAGGTAGCCCTTCGGGGTATATTATATTCTTTTGCTCCTATAGGAGTAACTTTAAGCTCCCTAGCTAGTAGGCTATAAATTAATTAAAAATTAGGCGCTACTAGCCCTCTTATACTTATCTAGGGCGTCCCTTGTTTATTATAATTATTCTTTATATATCCTTTAGATTAAGGAGTAAATAGAACTTTTTAAATTTCTTATAGTTAAGAACCTTTATAAGACTATTAGCTAGTATATTATTTATTAGTATATATACTACGCTAAACGATCCTCTAGCGTGTTCTTATTATAGCTATATATTCTAAATATTAATATACTATAGCTTAGTTAAGATCTATTCCTTTTCGCTTACTATAAGATAAATTATCTATTAGTTATTATAGTAAATCTTCTAGATATTACTAAGTTTAAGAGCGATATCCCTAAATAGCCTCTAAAGAGCGATAGTCTCTTTAGCTATATATTTAAGGATTAGAAGCTCTACTTCTATTATTAATATTATAACTATAGCTTATTAAGTAGCCTTCTATTAAATTAGTCCTCTAAAGAGCGAGATTATATACCCTTAAGATAACTTCTATATCTCCTTATTATTTATAAATAAAGAGTTACTTATAATTAGTAATACCTATCTACCCCCCGAGTTACTAAAGCGTATCGCAAGGTAATAAGTATAATATAAGTACTATATAACTTAGTTAGTAATAATATAGTAATAAGGAGTAGGATTTATTAGGAATCTTAAGAGTAAAGAATATATAAAAGCGACGTTAGGTCGGATAATAATAGTAATATAGAGTATAGAGCTAATCTTCTCTTAGAAACCCTTTACCTCTAATAGTATTACTACTATTTTACTCTTTAAGAGTAATAGGTTTAGAAGGGGAGTTACTAGCGCTCTTAAGTTAAGTAAATTAAACTTCTTTATAACTTATTTAATATATTAGTTATAAGAAAGGTATATCTTTTATATAGCTTAGTTATAAATAACTCTAATTCCGAGATAGTACTTAACTAGGCCTTATTTTTTTAACTTATACGCTTCCTTTAAGCTAGTAATTACTTTTTATATTACTTCTTTATAGTTCTTATAAAATAGAATAAGGAAGTTATCTATATAGAAGATAACGAGGACCCTCTTCTTAGTTAACTAAAAGAGATATAGGTCTTCGCTTATAGGTATAAGGCCTAAATACTAAAGGGTTAAGGAGAACTCCTTATACTAGAGTAGTAGTATATCCCTTAGCCTATAGAGCGTATAGCGTAATTCGATATACTTCCTAGGCTATTTAAAGCTATCTAGTAACTTATAAACGATTAGGTCTTTATTTAGATCCTGAGAGGTATTTAGGAATATGTTAATAACGTTGAATTATTTAACTTCGAGGTCGAATTATATAGTAATTACTATCGCTACCCTAAAGGTATAAGTAGCGAGGGTTGCTATATAAGTCTATTTAAGGGGCGACTTCTCTTACTAATCGCCTCGAACGTAGATCCTTGCTTTATATTAGTTAAGGATATTATCCTTATTAAATTTATAAGTAAATACCTACTTTAAAGGGATTAGTCTCTTTATCGTTATTTCTTAATTAATAACGCGCTATATATCTATTTACTATAATTTACCTATCTTAACCTTAGCTACTTCTTTAAAGCGAGTTCGGAGCGCTTATAAGAGGTTTAAAAGTTCCTTCTATAAGTAGGGTAGCTTAGTAAGGTTATTAGTAGTAAGACGTTTATAGATTATTATAGTTATATAAGCGGGTTTTATACTATAGATAGTAGTATAAACGTAGCTATAGAGCGTATAGTACCCTATATTAGCTTCTAAAAAGGCCTTCTACTAATTAGGTATAAAAGTCTTAAAGAAGCTAGATACCTGCTCCTGCTCTATATAGTATTAGAGTAAAAGCTAGTAACTAGAGCAGGATTTGCTTTCTACTATTCCTAGTTATAAGTTACTAGGTAGTAGATTATATAGTTATTAGCTTTAATAAGTTTAGCTATAGCCCTCCTAGTTATATACTTAGTTAGACCTCTATTTAGTATTATCCCTCTCCTCTCTATCCTAATATAGCTATATTAGTAGATTTAAGGGCTTACTATCTAAAGGTTCGTTCTTATTACTCTTACCCGCTTTAGAAATATATTATAAAGCAGGGAGTAGTTTAACTATAATATAGTTCTTAATCTATTCCCCTTTAGAATTAACTTCCCTAATAGCGTTATATATATAGTTTATTTCTAGTATATATACTACGCCTACTGCTCTATCTATTAGGGCTAGGCTTTTATTTAGCTTTAATATAGGATTAGGGGATAATAGCTACCCCCCCTTCTAACCTACCTATCCCTTTAGAAGTTTTAGGATTCTTCTATTTAGAGACTTAGTTATAAGAATAAGGGTTAGTATAGATAACTATTTAGTTATAAGTATTAATATAGCTTTATCCTTATCTATAATACCTAGGATCTAAAGTTTAAAGTTAACTCGTAATATAGGCTTTTTAATCTCTTTTACTATCTTATAGATAATATCTTCTAGGATAGCCTCTTTTACCTTATCCTTTATATAGAAAGTCTATTTATTAAATATCACGTTCTATATAATAATAACTATTTATAATATAGGGATCTAGACCCTATATATATTATAGGTATTTAGAATATATCCTACTAGGTATCTAATATATCCCTATAGCACTACCTTAAAGTCTCTTTTATTAATTCCTCTCTCTCGTTCCCTCTTAAGGGGGTATATATAGTAGCTATAGGTATATATATATCCCTAGTAAGGGCGAAGGTTGCGGGTTAGGGCCGCTCCGTTATTAGGTTACTACTAGCGAAAGTACTAGTAGAACTATTCCTCTTTAATCTATAGTAGCGAACGCTAGTTATAGCATTTAAGTAAGCTTATATTATAAAGTATTATTACTACTAGTACTATCTTAGCTTATAATTTTATAAGTAAGCTAGCTATAGCGAGTATCTAAATTATTCAAGTTATAACTTCCTAACTAGCCCGTTCCTCTCTATTATTTAGTTCTTTTATATATAGAGGGGTCGTTTTAACCTCTATTCCTTTTATATAGGTCTAATCCTTATATCTTATATAGCTTATAAGTAAAATTACTAACCTCTCGACGTCTTATCTAATCTTATAAATAGAAAGTCCCTTCTATTAATATACCTATCGCTTAAAGGTATATAGAGCGAGTATAATACTACTATAGGTCTTATTAATATATAGAAATATAAAGAGCTAACTAGTATACTTATCCTTAATAATAAGGAGCTATTAGTTCTAGTTAAAGCCTTCGGGGTAGTTAAAGAGATCCTATATGATTCTATAGTAAGGATATATTACTTTATCTTCTAACGTTTATCTTAAAATTACCTATTTAGTATATATAACTATATAATATTAGTACTATAAGCGCGTTAAGCCTTTAATCCTTACCCCCCGAGTAGTATATACTAGCTACTCTAGAGCCTTAGGGCTAAGGTACCCGCTTCTAAGGTATTAAAGTATTATATTATTACTCTAGTCTAGTAGTAGTATAAAAGAGGTATGCTTATATATTATAAGCACGTAGTTTACGTTATTAATAATAGTATTAATACTTTAGGGAATCTACTTAGGAATAGAGTATAAAGAATAAGGCTTATATTTAAAGAAAGTGAGGTTCGCCTTCCTAATAAGTTTCTTAATTATAATGCTATTCTTATAGGTTCTAAAGTAAAGTATATAGTTATACCCTAAATATTAAATACCTATCTTCTAAAATAACGCTTTAGAGATAATATTAATATAAAAGTTCTCTATATATCCTATATTATAGAGTATAAGGTCCTCTATATTTATACCTTTTAAGCTATTAAGAGCGTTCTTAATAATCTATATACCTTTTATAATAATTAGGTATAAAGCTATTCTAGAATTAAGCTATTATCTTTTATAATATCTAATTAAGGAGGGGATAAGTAGGGACTTATTATTTATAAGGTGCGTTCCTCTATAATTATCTAGGACTATAGACTTATATAATATATAAAGCCCTAAGTAGGGGGTTATAAAGATACTTAGGTGCTCTCTATTTAAGTTAACTATATTATCCCTAACCTTATTTAAGAGGGCTATATAGAAAGTAACTACTACTATATTAGTAGGGTAGCTCGGGGCTACGTTAGATTTCTTAGATAAACCCTTATTACCCCCTTTATTATTTTAGTAGTTTTTACCCTTATAGAGTATAGCGCGTAGCTAGCCCTTATAAGTAAGTTCCCTATATAGATTAGTAAAGCGTAGGTTACTATTTAACTAGTTATAGATCTAAGCTACTTATATATCTATTACTAATATATAGGGGCCTTTCTAGTAATATCTAGTTAAAGTAGCTTCTAAGTAGTTATAATTAATACTTAGCTATTAATAGCTCGACCTATATAAGTATTATTTACTACTAGATATATTATTAGTTATAGGAACGCTTAATAGGTTAGCCTTATTTATATAGCTAGCTAGCGTTATAAAGACCCCTATACTTTATCCTTATAACCTTAAGTAGAGTATATCTTTATATAAGAGGTCCTTAAATATATTAGTATATTAGCTTATATTAGATACTAATATCCCCGCTCGCTCCTATTTTAAAATATCTATAATTTCTATATTAGCTTAAGTAGGTATAAAGTAATAACTTACTACTTAAAGAAAAGTTTTTAAAGCGAGGGTACTACTTACCTTAGGAAGCTTAAGCTAGGTAGCGTAGAGATAGACGCCCTTAAAGTCCTTAATCTAAGCGTTAGGATTAATACTCCTATTTACCTTTTCTAGGACTTAGATATACTCTTTTTAAATAAGAATAAGGGTACTAGCCTTACTTAGAATATAGCGATATTTAAGATTAATAATAAGGCTATATAGGGTTATATCCCTTTTAGCGAGAAGTTCTATATATATAAGTATAATAATATTATAAGTAATAGTCTCTATAACTAGATAGTTAATCTATTTAAACTCCTAGTCCTCGCGGGTTTATTTAGATTCTTATATAGCGAGTAAATAAAAGTGCTCTAGGTATTATTCCTATATACCTATAGTATTCTTATTAATTATAACTAGGGTAGTTAGAGGCTAAAGGGGGTATAATTCGTTTATTTATATCCTAGTAGTAGACTTAGGAGTAGTCCTAGAAGTAATATTAGAAGTAGCCTCTTCTAGAGCCTCCTAATTAAATAGAGCGATATATTAATTATAAGTATTCTTCTCCTATAGGTACTAGGTATTAGTATCTTAGTTTTACTTAGTAATATATAAGTTAAGAGTTAGAGCTTTTAATAAAATCTTACCTAAGTATAAAAGTCCCTTAGGGTTATCTAGGTTAATATACTTCTAGACTCTAATAGCTTAGGCTTTAGCTTAGATTATAATATACTAAGTAGCGAAGTCCCTATATATAATTAGCTAGTATAATATTATAATAGCTATAATAAAAGATATTATAGTTAAGGTTATTTAGAAATAGAGAGTTCGTAGTAATAGAGGATAATATATAATAAGGAGGAAAGAAGGAATAAGAGAGAGGAAGTTTTAATAAGTACTTTTAATAATAAAAGCTTATTTTAAAATAGTAATTAGGGGTCTAGTTAGAGCTAGGCTTATAACTATTAAGAAATATCCTATAGGGCTATATTTATAGTTACTAAAGAGCTTAATCTATTATAATAAGAGTAGCTATAACGTAGTTACTTATAACTATAGTTAGAGGAATAACCCTAGAATAAGGTTACTCTAGAGCTGATATTAGTTATATGCCGCGCTAGGAACGGGCGATGCTAAAGGCATTATAATAACAATCCTTTAAAATATAGAGAACCCGTTATTACTATAACTGTTAGATGCTAATCCCGATTCACACACATATGGGTGTATGAATTAATACATTCAGACAGATTCCGCCATTGAGGAAGCTTAAAGGTTATCGCAATACTCAGGGAAGGTCACAGTCCGCGTCCGTTGTCGGGAGCCATAGAGGTTTCCATGAAGGCGGCGACGCCAAGTAGCAATTTCTTCCATTTCCCCGATTCCCTAGCCCGGACAAGTATTAGATACTAACTTACAGATGGCATTGAACGAATGAGTCTGAACAAAGCAAAGGCAGAGAGTTTTCGGCGTCAAGTACTTTCAACGATTCAGTCTGGGCGACGTCTACGATCGAGCTTAAGTGTGGATGTTCAGCAACGTTCCGCTGTCTTTATCTGGCTCGAGATAATTGATGCCACTGATTATGACCCTGGATACCGCCTCATTCAGCCACCATGCATCCAACACAAAAGAACCCCCCTACTAGTCTGCCGGGAAATCGTCGAGAGGGAACCTTTTTGAGAGATCCCGGGCTCATACGAAACAAAATATCCCCATCTCAAGAACCCTTCTCAGGGTAGTTCGGGGCTGCAACTCAAATTCCTTGAACATCATCCCTGCCCGTTCCAGTCACCAGCCGAGCTTGGGACGTCCGGAAATGTTCAAGTGGAAACCGACTCAGCTGTTTCGCTCTCGATAATGATTTATTGCTTTACGACTTGTAAACCCCAGGCGTCATTAAGTGGACGGAGGGAGGCCTATGCAACCTTCGCGATGGCGATGGTCAAATGTCGCCATGGATGTGAGCTGGATAGACAGGCGGACACTTGTCGAGAGTCTGCGCAGGACTGTGGGGTTGTGTGTAACCTCTGATTGACCCAAGGAAAGTAAGCGGGTTCGAAAGCATGAGTGATGAACCACGTTGGGCGCCATACTACACTGAACAGCATAACCCTCCGGACCCAGCCAGTCTGCACCTCTACCCATCCCTGGTTCATTGATTTAACACAACTGGACCCGGCAACTGGTCACCTTCCCTCCCCTAACGGCAAGCTCAACATCATCGTTCTTCAACGTGTTGACTCGTTCCACCGGGTCTTTGGCAAGGAACACCTTCGAAGCGATTCCGTCTTCGTAGTCACAGATCACAGGATCAAGAGTGACGCCGATTGGGGTCGACGAAAATGTAGAAATACTCGTCTTCTCCCGCAGGGATCATGGCAAGGTGCCCTGGCAACCATCACACCGAGCACCGGCTCCTCTAACTCGACTTCCGCACGAAGTCGGGAGACACTGAGGGGCAACGTGGTGTTGCTGCAGCAGTGCATCAGACGCTCGGCGTCGGAGGAGCAACCGCATAGGCAGGAGGCGCAGTGGGGTCTGAGGTGGGAATTCTCACGCTAGGTGCCCGTGGTCCCGCTTAATCGGCTGCCGGCGCTGCCCCCGGATCCGCAGGAGCTGCTGGGTCGGTCGTCGGAGGGTCCGCTGGCGTTTCCTCAGGAAGGGGTCCCATGGGTCCAGATCCATACTGAAGTTCGAAGAAACGGACTGATCAAGAAACTTTTGGCACAGAATTCAGAACGAGTTGGTGCTGGTCGCCGCGGTGACGACGCCAGGAGTGCCAAAATCCCCTCGGAAACCTGGAAGTAGTATCTTTCGCCTTTGTCGTGGTCATCACACCCCTTGGCAAAAGCCAGCAGAACCAAGCCATCGTTGGCGACCCACGTGCCGATGGCATGCCCAAAGTCTTCCCCTGAAGTAATGGTCAATATGAGAAGCTAAGTCTTGTAGTCGATTAGCGCTGTTAGCAGGTGATCTAGGTTGACGGAGGCTGTCGAGAACCAGTATCTCAAAAACGCGAGGGCTCATGGCTTGGAAGCTTCTGTTTCGGGGCGTCAGAGGCCGTCATGATGATGCTCGAAGTTAACGTCTACCTCCAATCCCGTAGCACATCTGAGATCCTTGACTGGTCGGGATGGGAATGACGTTTGAGGCAGGTGCCGCATCATAGAACAAATCGGTGTTTGGTGACAACGGGGCCAGCGGCCCGTTTTGCGTGAACGTTGCCGTCTGCTCGCCGGAAAAGCCGAATCGATTTCGGTCGGGGCCTTTCGGAGGTGTGGGGCATGGCAAGGACTTCGGGGCCTGGCACCCGGCATCTGGCACTGGAGCAAGCTGGCGGGAAATTAGTTGATGTGTTCTCTTGGTGTGTTCTCCTCCTCCGGCCGGGACTCCGTAGGCCCCGCCGATTGCCAGCAGGAAGCTCCGTGGGACTCCATGAGACATTCGAGTAAGAGGGTGTTTCTTAACTAAAGCTCGCTCCTTAGTGGCGTCAAGTCACACCAGCGGGCCTAATCGAAGAGCATTCCCACTCAGATCTCACGCATGGTACTTCGAGGATCTCAACGGTCCTGGCTCAATGCTCCCAGAGACACCTGAAAGCTTGCGTGGAAACTAAATGAGTTCGTCGGCAGATGAGGAGCGGCGGAAGATGCTGGGCGACCAGGGTCATCTTTGTAGCACGCGGATGGGGAGCAAAGTCGGGAATTCTGATAGACAAATAAACATCTGCTTCGAGGTCACTATTGATTTGTTTGCATCACCCGGTTTGCAACTGCCAGATTGGTTCTGAACTTGGCCTTGAGAAGCTAACTTTCGTTTTACGGAAGATGGAAGAACCTGCTATGGAAATCGGTTTTCGATCTTTTGAGCTAATATACATTGTATGTGCCATTCCTTGTGAAAAACATGTATGAAGCCAATTATCTCCCGCCTGTATCTCCTTGAAGCATTAACCTTTTAGAATGTTGAGGCCCCAACTGAGAAACCTGAAGAGTGAGACGAGATTGAAAGAGCCATTCCTGAACTTTCCCCCCTGAAGAGTGCCAAGCGGGCAACCAAATTCTCACCATCAGTTGCCCTACTCGCTCTTGCCCATGCGCTCGAGGATGTCAAGGCAAGCGCATGGCCCCTCAACATTGCGTGGCGCACAAGTCTCCTCGAGACTGAGCTGTGTTTTTTCGTAGATGTCCCAAAGCCAATATTTATCGACACGACAAAGACGGCCGATTTTTGGATCGAATGAGATGGTCTGTACGTTGAACTCCCCAAAGAGAATGACATCCGCCGATGGGTGCTCGTCATGATTATCACCTGTTCTGTGTCGGCTGAAGGATTTGCCAAGGTGAGGCGGGCCCGGGAGTTGCCAGACGGTGTGGACAAGACCAATCAAGATGCGATTGATGTGGTCGTCATGGTTGAACATGTTGTGAATGAATTGAAGGTTGGGTGGGGCTTCGCCGTAGTGGGTGTTGCTGAGGTCCTCCTCATACTCTCCACTTCCGTAATTCTCCCACATTCTTTGGAAGTTGCGCTGCATCTTGATAGGATGGAGGTCTGCTGATGAGATGCCCGTCTTGCCAAAGAACCTCGCAAGGCCCTTAAGGAGTGCGTCATGCTTGTTCTCTCTGTCTTTGGTCTTGAAGGCCCAGAACTTTCTCAGGTAGTTGGTGTCTTTCTCGACAGCTTTGTAGGAGCCGCGGGTGTCCTTGGACGCTCCTTCGGCACCACACTTTTCTTGCGCTGAGAGGTAGAATGGTTTGGCGAGCTCTCCAGCCATGACAGCATTGTAGAGAAGGCCGTGGAGAATGCCTTGGTTAAAGTCATTCAAGGAGATATAAGGTCGATAGGCAAAGACCCAGTTGTGACCCAGCTCCTGCATGAAAGCTGCGTGCTCTGCTTCCAGGATGTTGACCATGTGGACCATCTTGATCACTGCACGGTACTCGTCAACACTCGGGAGATGATGCTTGCGCGTGAGACTGGCAAGAGGGAAGGGACTTGGAGGCAGCTGTCCACTAGTATATGCGTCTTTGACGATCTTGGTGGCGCGCACCTGTGATATCGTTAGCCCACGTAAAGCACCTTACCCTGACAAAGGATTATGTAACGAACGTACCACAGCGAGAGCATCGTCAAAGGTGTTGATCATTTGTGGCGCAACCTTGTTGAGGATCACATTTTCGTGCTTCTTGTAGATTTCCCTCATGTACTTGTTGGCTGACGCAAGCTTGAAGAGATTGGTGATTGTGTTCGAGTGTTGCATGATGCTAACCACCAGCTCCAGCGGGAGTGTGTCCATCCTGACGGCAAGCGCAGTCGTGTGGCTTGCGACAGGAGATTGGTTTGGTTGGAGGGAGGTACAAGCGAAAGAAGTTGGAAGGAGAAGTGGGAGAGAAAGAGGTTGGTATGAAAATCTGGGCAGGAAAGATAGCGATGCCTGGTGATGGGCTCGGAATTCTTTGGTGATGGAAGATGATTATTTTGGTGAGTGGTGAGTGATGACTAGTGGAGAGGGAAAGTTTTGTGGGTGAAATATCTGGGAGGGAAAAAATATTGATGGAAGGTGACTGTAGTTGACCAAAAAGGCAGGACCTGGCTGAAGAGGAAGGGTCCTTCCCAATCCCAACACACTCATAGAGATTTCGGTGGGTGCCTTAAGGTGTCGATTTTCGGCAACAAGGTAGAGAGGGTTTGGGAGCAGTAGTGATCATTTTCCCGAGAAGGATTTGTCGGTGTCTCCAGCGCAGTGAGCAAGAGCAAATCACCAGGTCGGGTGGACTTGCCTCAACTCCGACGCAGGGTCGCCTGAGTGTCGATTTAAGGAAATGAGCTCGGTCTTGATAGAAGCGACCTTCTGCTGTCGGTAGACTAGAGTCGAAGATACAGTATATGTGTTCTCTGGTCTTGAAACCGAAAAGACGAAATAAGTAAGTCGAGGGCCCGGGGCCTGTTTTGAAGCCAATGGTGTAGGGAAAGTACTAATACTCTGTTTTGTTCTTTTCTTTGAGAGTTGTTGCCGTCCCTTGGCCGTCAAAGCACTCCACGACGAGTTATGTTGTTAAGTATTACTTGGAAGATGTCTCTGAGACATCGTCCAAAGCAGGAGCTTACTGAGGTAGGTGCAATAGAGCAACGAGAAAAGCTGCGATTTGAAATAAGTGAGTTTGTACCAAGACAGCCACGCTCCTCGTCGTAGAAATTAAGCGGAACCAACTCGAGAAGTCATAGTTAGAAGCACCTCAGGTCCTGCTGCAGCGTGCCATAATGGTCAAATGAAGTTGATATGGAGGAGGTTTGAAGAGCTGCCAGGCGGCGGTGGCTTTACAACTTCATAGGGCGTCTCGAATGCCTCGATCGGCGACTGCGAATCACAGTCTGTTAGGACGAAAAGATAAGAGGACGGAACTTCCAGTAAGTGTGTGATTTTGAAGGCTGTCACTCTCCGAGCAGCTCGCCGCACATTGCAAAAGGTATATGGATGTCTAAGTTGACAAGCAGATTTCCGTGTCTTCTGCATGATTACTTGCGAAGCCGCTTCAAGTAATGGCGCAGTATTTATCGAATGCGAGGTTGTCGACTGAATCCCACTGTCAGCACGTTGACGAACCTACAATCCGTGTTGTTGTTGCCGGGGCATCGGTAGCCCACTAACTCTTGGCTTGATAGATAAAAGTAGGTCGAGATGCGTGGACGGTGAGATGTGCCGGATTTCTGATGTTCTCATCCGAACGAGCTGGAAAATCAAATCAATCGTCGCCTACATCCGGACCCAAGTTGATGCCATCGCGGGTTCGGGTCGACACCAAGCTTTGGATGGCGCCGGGTGCAAGACCAATATCGAACCATTGGGGCTCAGATATGTCCCTATGCGCTCATAGTCCGCCGTGGTGCGACTTCCTCTCAGCTGAGTAAGCCGAGTAAATGCCGGATGTCTATACAAGCTCGGCCCGGACCCCGACCACCAACGGCAGACAGGGCGAAACATCGACTTCTTGCAAACGGCTGAATCTAACTGCGGTCATGCAATCTCCAAGTACCTCGCCCAATGCAATTCCACAGCTTGAGACCAACCCAACATTCGTCATGCAGGATGCATACTTGGGTCTCACTCCCACGCCGATCAGATAGACAATCTCAGCCCTGACACCTCCGTCAACGTGCATGCTTGCACCCGCATGGTGATGGGAACGGGCTGCCACCCTGTTAGAGACACCCGACAGGGACGGGGCAACACAGCCATGCGCAATTCTCCGCAGATCCTCTTCGCCTGCGCTGGTTCGTTGGCCGGTTTCTGTGCCACTTCGGAGGCAGCGTGCAGGAGTTGGCCACGCCTAGGTTGTTGGTGTGGCTGTACGAATGATGTTTGCTTACTTCCTTGGCTGGTTCAGCTTGTTGGACCGGGGGATGCTGTTGGTCGTGGAACGCGGCGAAAAAAGAAAAGGAATCGGTTGACAGATGAGCTGACGGAATTAGAAGAGGACGGAACGTAGAAGTGCAAGTTGCAGGGGAGCAAAGGTATTGGTCCTGCTGTTTGCCAGAGGCAGGTGCCGTCTTCTCTTCCTTTTCTCCCCGTCCTTCCTGCCTTGTCGCAACTGCCTCGAACGACATTCACCAGCTTTCCTTCCTTTTTTTCCCCCGTCGAACGACGTCGACGTCGCATTTTCTCCAACGAAACACCAGAAATCACCGACAGTTTCTGGTTGCACATAGACCTTTCCTTGCCTTGGAGAGGTCGCCCACGAGCTTCGCATCTCTGAGTACCCGCTCGACTTGAGGCCTTCGAAGCCATGTTGGCGATTTTCCCGCTTCTCCTCGCCTCGGCGACCTTGGTCGCAGCCCAAAGTCCCGTCAAGGACTGGGACCAATGCTACTACGCCAAAGACTCCCCAGCACACCCGTCCCTCGTCCCTTGTCTGCCCGATACTGATGGGTTGGCCAAGCAAGATGGCGATAACTACGCCAGTAGCTGGTGCTGCTTTGCCGGTGACAACTGTCTCGTGGGGGCCTGCTGGGATAACTCTACTGGGGTGACATACCAATACGGCTGCAACGATCCAACCTACGAGCACAATAACTGCCCACCCAAGGGTGGTCTTGATATGGGTAAGTCCTCTCCGCGCGGAAAACAAACAGTTGACTCACAAGCGAACACAGGAAAGTCGCCCTGGATAGGTCTCGTCCGATGCAGTGACTCGGAAAACGAAGGATTCAACAAGTTCTGGGCCTGCAACCATCCCGATACCTGCGGCGACTCCTGCCCGGTCGAACCGAAGAACCCTCAGAAGACCCAAACAAAGTGGCCCGATACGATCCAGAACCTGCCGCCGCTCAAGAACTATTGCGACGACCTGGACACAAGGGTACTCGCCTTCTACGCCTCCACAGAGATCAGCTCGACTGGTGGTGTACCCATGACTGTTCCTACAGCTGGAAAGCTGTCTCCCACGTATCCGACTCCATTAGCCACCGATGCGACGCCTTCTTCCGTTACGAGAACACAGTTCGTGGGCATCGTGAACACCGGCACTCCGACCAACTCGGCGGAGCCAGAGGCGGCAGCGGCGGCATTAAGCGGAGGAGCTATTGCGGGAATTGCGGTTGGGTCAACTGTAGGGGTTGTTGCCATTCTCGCCGGTTTCTTCTTCATGTGGCGTCGACGGAGGACTGCGAAGAAGCATGGCCTCGGTGGCGCATCGACTTCTGCCTCGGCAACAGCTTACGGCTCTCCCATGCATGGCACAGCTGGCGCAGCTGAGCTTGCGCCCGCGGATGAGAAGCGATACTTGAATCAACCGAACACGCCCTTGACTCTCTCGGACTGGACGGGAATTCATCGACCAGCATCGGATATGAGTGGCACTACCGTCTCTGCCAGCCCGATGGGTACGCCGAGGACCCCAAGCTCTCCATACTATCACCAGGCTCATGGGCCATATTCGGGGCACGCCGAGTTATCTGACGATGCCAGGGTGATTCATGAGATGCCAGCTATCAATGAGAGATCCGAGATGCCGTAAAAGAAAACTGGCGACGAAGCGCAAAGGGGAGTACATAAGGTCAGGGAGATTGCTTGATACCACAATTAACACCGATCGAGTCCGGCTTTGTTCTCTATATATATCCAAATAGCTCTGTGAGAAGAAAGACGGGTTTTGAACCAAGATGACGGCATCAAGCGACCCTTGTATTTGTCCGCCGCCATAACCATCTCCAGAAACAAATAATAATAGAAAGAGACGGCCAGTCAAAGGGCGACATATGCCGTCGAGTACTAGGCACCAACGTCAAAGGCCGTTGTAGACGGGTGCCCTCGTATTCCTAACACTCCACCGCGGTATCTCCGGATGGCATGGCCACAACATACTCCAACCCAAGCTTCACGGCCATGCCATCGTTGAGTTGGACCCCAAACTCGACCTGGCCATCCTCCCTGAGCTTTGAGGTAGGCCACGGGCTTCCACTTTGCGACGACGGTGTGGCTGAAGGCGACGTTGGAGAAGTTGAGCCGGGCGACGCGTTGCCTCGACGCGGTCGGGCGGGGTGGGAGTGTCTTGGTTCCGAGGAGGTCGTAGGTTGTCGTGAAGCCTGTTACTTCGATTTTCGACTCCTCGAAGTCCAGGGCAGCAGCTCCTCACATGGTGTCCTGAGGGGAAGAGCTGTGACCCCCTCTGTCTGCAGACTCTTTACGAGTACTTGCCGACGGCCTTCTGGACGCCATTGCGGAGACGAGCCTACTGGTAACGGTAGGTTGCGTTCTCGCGCCCGACTGAGTGACACCTTCATTGTCCTCGTCCTCTTCCTCCTCCACTTGAAGGAAGAAGCCCATCTCGTCATCCTCGGACTCATCCTCTTCGTTCATCTCCTCATTCATGGCAGCTGCGCCGAAGGCGTATTCGTGGTCAACTCCAAAGAGCTCGCCTCGGTTGGCCGGCTTCTCGGTCTTCTTCTGGGCCTTGCGCCAGGCTTCCCGCCGACTGCGCTCCTCGCGACTGTGGAGGGTGCACTTTCTGCCGATGCCGCCGCCGCCGGTGGTCTTGGGTGTCAGCTTTATGTTCCACGGCTTCAGCTCGGGGATTTCTTCCTCAAGGCCTTGAGGTGGTTTGGGAGGTCGAAAGAACGACCTTGCACTTGCTCCAGGTCTCAGAGGCCCCGTTGGTCTCGTTGGTGATGCTGGCGTCGTAGCAGAGGGTGGCGGTGTTGGTGGTGGTGGAGAGCTGGAGGCCGTAGCTCGGTTCCCAGGATACACAGGACGTGACGTAGGTGAGGGAAACGTCGCAGGAGAGACTTCCCTCGGCCTCTGCCTCCGCGGACGGGTCGAACACCTGGGCGGTGTCGCTGGAGATCGACGTCCGGCAGGAGGACATGGGCGTGAAGGAATGCGCCTCGAGCGTAACGCGAACGGCGTAGCAGAACCTGGGCCAGAAGCGCTCGCGCTCATTGCGAATACGCTCCTTCTCCTTCCTGGCCTCGTTCCTCTTTTCTCAGGAGCATCTCGTACGCCTTGGCTCTTTTCTTCCGAGCAATCCGCCTCCTTCGCTCCAGAGGCCGGGATTCCTTCCGCTTCAGCTTCGCAAGGCGGCTTTCTTCCCTGTTAGCCACGGCAAGGAGCTTCGCGATCTCCCTCTGGCGGAACTTTCCGCACACGCTGTCTTGGAAGACCGTCTCGCGCTCGGCGCGATAGGTGGTCATGGTCTCCACGAGATCGACGCCCTATCTCTTGTCGAGAGACTTGCCGTAGGCGTCGAGGAAGCCGAGGCGGCGCTTTCGACAACCTCGTTGACTCGGCGCTGCTCGTCTTCCAGCTCGAGGACCATGGCGCGGGAGGTCGGGGAGTCCGGGATCTCATCGTCCGAGTCGTACAAGTCGATGTCGGAGTCGGTGCCGTAGTCGTCTTCTTCGGGATAGAAGTCTTCAAAGATGTCGCGGTTGGGGAGGGACTCGACGGCGATGTCGGTGATGACCGCGGAGCCGGTGGTGCCCTCGACCTTGATGGTGGGCTCGTTGACGATTGGGGTGAGGCCGATGATGGTGACTTCGTTCGTGCCGGGCTGGAAAAGCGTACTTAGTAGCTTATCTCGCGCGTGCTGTTGCGAGTCTTCTCTTTCTTCACCTTCAGTTGGAGGGTTTTGAGATGGCAGATGACCTGAGCTCTGGCGGGGAAGAGGGTCACGGTCCGAGTTGGGAGGTCTCGGACGTGGTATTCCTTCTTCTCGACGACATCCATGGTGAAGCCAGAGATTACCGGGTAATACGGAACGGTCCAAGAGGTGGTGAGGAGAAGAATGTCCAAGGGGAATGGATTCCTCATTTATACCTTGTTTGGACACGCATGGTTGAGCTATTGCTCACACTCAACGGGAAGGATTTGTGTCCTGCAGCTTTCAACGGTCTTGGCAAATCCATCGCCAATCCGCTTTAGCCAAGCTTGGAAGCTAACTTAGATTGGACAAGAAGGGATTTGGTACCCATTAAGATAAGGATATGAGCGGGTTGCATGAGCAATTGGGTTTTCTAGGCTGGGTAGAAAGCCACCGACTTGCGCGGCGGCCTTGCTACCACGAAGGTGACTGAGGTGAAAGTGCAGGGCTCAACTGCGGACACCGACTCGCCGTGTTGTTCACCTTGTCGATACGAGCTAGAGCTTGCGATAAGACGGTGTTATCGGTTAGCGACAGCTGAGTGTCTGCCCCACCTGCAGGCTCCCGTTTTGGCGAGTTTGGCCGGTTGACTCACTGGAGCTTGAGCGTCGGGTGCCTTAGTGCCTACCTACCTTAAGGTAGGTTAGGTAACAACCGCGCGTTTTGTGCCGCGGCGCATTTCTCGACGTCCGGCGGGCTTCACCTCCGAGCAGCGCGCTCCATTAACTACAGCACGTCGCGTCACGGAGCAATTCTGTTCAGTCGTCACCTTCACTGATCGTCCCTCCTTCTCTGATGACTCAGGACTTTTGCGGTCGAGCTTTTGCTGCATTTTGCTCGTTGCTAGGGTTTCTCTTGGTACGAGCTGCAGTTCCTAGGAAAACCCAAGACTCATCTTTCTCATCCATGCAAACCCCCAACTGATGTCACTACTGTCTTTGTGGACGGAAAATTGAGAGCGCTCTGGCTAGTTGCTCTTCCATCTCATTTTGGTCATGAGCGTTTCAATTCAGGGTTGGGAAAAAGGCCAAAGGGTTGGGCCAGCAGCTACGGGATTTTCCCTGCGATGATTGTAGCGCGCTTGACGGCGGCTTCTTGATTGAGTTCCTTTTCTCAGCCAAATTTAATCATTGCGTCTTACCCTGGACTCTGCTGAATGGCGATGATGCTCCATCAACGCGCGTTGCCATGCTTACTTGCCCTCAGCTTCCAGTGAGTATTGTTCTCCGCCTAACAGCAAAGCGCCTTTTTCCTTGGGTATCGCCGCAGCTCAACAAGCCAACGTCTTCTGCTGGACAGAGCACCAAGTACACCAAAGATGCCCCAATCGCATGTGGAGACAGACGTATGAGGTCAATGCTGAGAGGCCGTGTTCAGTTCACCACCAAAGCAGCAAGAATTATAGATAACAGAACTCAGGTTGGTCCAGACTCCGGACACAAGCTCACAGCAGCCTACTCGCTAGAAATTGTAACATGTTCGAGTTCTACGATTGCTAGCATCTCAAGATACAAATTCCCACGTCTTTTCCCAAGGAAGCACCGGTGTTTATACGCGCTGTCCGAGTGACCGTATCCGGGATTCAGAGTCTCGGATGCTATTCACTCGGAGATCGAGAACGCCGCCATGACAGGCCGTCAGCTTCGAGAGCCGATACACAAACTTTCACTTGCTTCACGAATTCCGCCATCACTTTGGGCACATACTCAGGAAAGCCGTCGATAATCTGACTCGGGTTTCCCCAAGATGCCTGGCTGTCGAAGTCATACGTCGCCGAGTTGTTGAAGCCGCCCGTGTCAAAGCTGTACTAAAGCACCGGGAGATCCTCGAAGCCGGCATTGGCCTGACGTAAGCCATATTCTAGCCCGCCTAGTCAAAGACGGCGGCAGATCCGATGGCGGGCGCAAGAGTGTATGCGCAGCTCCTGACGGCGTAGGGGCGGGCGGCTTCCAGGTTGACCGACTCCTTCTCCCAAGCCCTCGGCTATCACTTCGTCACTCGCGTTGAGATACGCGAATGCCGCCATGTAGACGTTTTCGCACTGAGCCCACACGTTGAAAGTCATGCTTGGCCAGAAATGCCTGAAAACCCCATGATTGGCAAACTTCGCATGCCGACCCAGACAAGGCAGTTTGGGAAACTTACTCCCAACATTCAAGCAGTCCCCATCTGTCATGGTCTGTCTGCACATCTCCGAGGCTATCGATGGTTCTGTCGCTGAAGACTTCGCGCTCAATGCCGGAAGGACGAAGCTTGCGGTGGTGATGGAAGAGCTCCCCTCGTGGGTCGACCAAAGCTTGCGACATGTAGACGAAGTCGTCGTCACGCTCGACAAAGTGGAAATTGGCGTAGATGTCGGTGTCTTTCGTTGCGGTGAGGAGGCGGCTCCATTGGGCGTCTCCAATCGTGATTGAGCCGTTGATGTATTACGGAAGATGGTCTCGGGTGAAGTTGAACTCGTTATCCATCCCCTTGAGAAACCTAGTGAACAAAATATCAGCGTCAGTCGAAGTTCAAGACTAGAGCGTTTTGGGTTATGCAGAAGAGCGCCGGGAAGCGTTTGGAAAGGAGTTGATCGACATGACGTACCCGGGGAACCAAAGACCTATGCAGAGGCATTTTCTCAAACTTCTTGGACTAAGTTCCCGCGATAGCTGATTTGGTTTGCCCATGAGAGAAAACAGGTTGTCCGTTTTCGTGAAAGTCGCTTTGAATAAAGCTTCCGACCTTTCGATATGGTCCTCACAATGTCACATCATCGTGCTTTTGCGCATTTTACTGACTGGTAGTAAATAAATCATCTTTTTCGGCAAGTCACATCGGGACATGGACTTGTCTCCTGATTATTTCAGAGTACGTATTTCAACACATGTAGATCAACCACGAGCGGGCCGACCTCGTTGACCCGTGTCCTGATCACTTATCAACGCCGGAAACATAGCATGGGCACAATACGGGAGGTGGAATAGGTATTGAGCCTTATCTGATATTCGAGGCCGAAGTTTCCGTGATATGGGTCTCGGCGTTTGATCAGGCTCGGCCGCTCGCTCAATATGTGGGCTCAGGACCAAGGCATGAGTGACTAATAGTATCTGAGTTGATAATCTCGACCGGTTTTGCCAAGCTACCGTAATGCCTTCAGCATCGCCCGTTCCTAGCGCAGCACGTGACTAACATCAGCTCCGGAGCGACCTTTTTCCAGGGGTCATTCCTCTAACTATAGTTATAAGTAACTACGTTATAGCTATTCTTATTATAATAGAATAAGCTCTTTAGTAACTATAAATATAGCCCTATAAGATATTTCTTAATAGTTATAAGCCTAGCTCTAACTAGACCCCTAACTACTATTTAAAAATAAGCCTTTATTACTAAAAGTATTTATTAAAACTTCCTCTCTCCTATTCCTATTCCTTCTTTCCTCCTTATTATATACTATCTTCTACTATTATAAACCCTCTATTTCTAAATAACCTTAACTATAATATCTTCTACTACTACTATAGTAATATTATACTACTTAACTATATATAGGGACTTTACTACTTAATATATTAAAATCTAAGCTAAAGCCTAAGCTACTAGAGTCTAGAAGTATATTAACTTAGATAACCCTAAGGGACCTTTATACCTAGGTAAGACCTTATTAGAAACCCTAACTCTTAATATATATATTACTAAGTAAAACTAAGATACTAATACCTAGTATTTATAAGAGAAGAGCGCTTATAATTAATATATTACTCTATTTAATTAAGAGGCTCTAGAAGAGGCTATTATTAATACTACTTTTAGGACTACTCTTAAATTAATTACTAGGATATAAATAATAAATAAATTATAACCTCTTTAACCTCTAGCTACCCTAGTTATAATTAATAAAAATACTATAGGTATATAGGAATAATACTTAGAATACTTTTATTTACTCGCTATATAAGAGTTTAAGTAAACTTATAAGAACTAAGAGTTTAAATAAATTAATTATCTAGTTATAAAAATTATTACTTATAATATTATTATACTAATATATATAGAACTTCTTACTAAAGGGGATATAACCCTTTATAGCTTGATTATTAATCTTAAGTATTACTATACTCTAAGTAAGGCTAATACTCTTATTATTATTTAAGAGCAGTATATCTAAGTCCTAGAGAAAGTAAATAAGAGTATTAATCCTAATACTTAGATTAAGGACTTTAGGGGTATTTACTTTTATACTACTTAGCTTAAGCTTCTTAAAGTAAGTAGTATTTTTATTTTAAAAACTTTTCTTTAAGTAATAGGTTATTATTTTATACCTACTTAGGCTAATATAGAGATTATAAATATCCTTAAATAGGAGCGAGTAGGGA
This sequence comes from Colletotrichum ledebouriae, assembly GCA_036785755.1. Classification (NCBI taxonomy): domain Eukaryota; kingdom Fungi; phylum Ascomycota; class Sordariomycetes; order Glomerellales; family Glomerellaceae; genus Colletotrichum; species Colletotrichum ledebouriae. The sequence continues at coordinate 53,588 of JAVHLU010000145.1, forward strand.
CCCTAGTCTCTAATATAAGCTAATATATAGATATATTTAAGGACCTCTTATATAAGGATATACTTTACTTAAGATTATAAGGCTATAGCGCTAGGGTCTTTATAATACTAGCTAGCTATATAGACGAGGCCGACCTATTAAGCGTTCTTATAACTAGTATCCTATCTAGTAGTAAATAGTACCTATATAAGTTAAGCTATTAATAGCTAAGTATTAATTATAACTACTTAGAAGCTACTTTAACTAGATATTACTAAAAGGGTTCTTATATATTAGTAATAGATATATAAGTAGCTTAGATCTATAACTAGTTAAATAATAACCTACGCTTTACTAATCTTTATATTAAACTTACTTATAAGAGCTAGCTATATACTATACCTTATAAGGGTAAGAACTACTAAAATAATAAAGGGGGTAATAAGGGTTTATCTAAGAAATCTAATATAGCTCCTAGCTACCTTATTAATATAGTAGTAATTACTTTTTATATAGCCCTCTTAAACGAGGTTAAGGATAATATAGTTATTTTAAATAAAGAGTACCTAAGTATCTTTATAACCCCCTACTTAGGACCTTATATATTATATAAGTCTATAGTTCTAGATAACTATAGAGGGACGCACCTTATAAATAATAAGTCCCTACTTATCCCCTCCTTAATTAGGTATTATAATAGAGAATAGGTTATTTTATAATAGCTTTATACTTAATTATTATAAAAAGTATATAAATTATTAAGAACGCTCTTAAAAGCTTAAAAGGTAGAAGTATAAAGGACCTTATACTATGTAATATAGGATATATAGAGAACTTTTATATTAATATTATCTCTAAAGCGCTACTTTAGAAAATAGGTATTTAGTATTTAGAATATAACTATATACTTCGCTTTAGAACCTATAAGAATAGCGTTATAATTAAGAAACTTATTAGGAAGGCGAACCTCGCCTTCCTTAAATATAAGCCTTATTCCTTATACTCTATTCCTAAGCAGATCACCTAAAGTATTAATATTATTATTATTAATAAAAACTACGTGCTTATAATATATAAGTATACCTCTTTTATATTACTACTAGACTAGAGCGACGATATAATATTTTAATACCTCTAAAGTAGCTACTTTAGCCCTAAGGCTCTAGAGTAGCTAGTATATACTACTTAGGGAGTAAGGATTAAAGGCCTAACGCGCCTATAGTACTAATACTACGTATTTATATATACTAAATAGGTAACTTCAAGATAAATATTAGAAGATAAGGTAATACGCCCTTATTATAAGATTATATAAGATCTATTTAACTACCCCAAAGGCTTTAACTAGAACTAGTAGCTCCTTATTATTAATAATAAATATATTAGTTAGCTCTTCGTATTCCTATATATTAATAAGACTTATAGTAGTATTATACTTACTCTATATACCTTTAAGTAATAGGTATCTTAATAGAAGGGACTTTCTATTTATAAGATTAGATAAGATATTAAGAGGTTAGTAATTTCACTTATAAGCTATATAGGATATAAGGACTAAATCTATATAGAAGGAATAGAGGTTAAAATAACCCCTTTATATATAAAGGAACTAAATAGTAGAGGGGAATAGGCTAGTTAGGAAGTTATAACTCGAATAATTAAGATACTCGCTATAGCTAGCTTACTTATAAAGCTATAGGCTAAGATAGTACTAATAGTAATAAAGCTTTATAATATAAGCCTACTTAAGCGCTATAACTAGCGTTCGCTACTATAGATTAAAAAGGAGTAGTTCCGCTAGTACTTTTACTAGTAGTAACTTAATAATAGAGCGACCCTAACGTATAACCTTTACCCTTACTAGGGATATATATATACCTATAGCTACTATATATACCCCCTTAAGAGGAAACGAGAGAGAGGAATTAATAAGAGAGACTTTAAGGTAATACTATAGGGATATATTAAATACCTAGTAGGATATATTCTAAACGCTTATAACCTATATAAGGTCTAGATCTCCGCGTTATAAATAGTTATTATTATATAGAATATAACGTTTAATAAATAGACTTTGTATATAAAGGACGAGGTAAAAGAGGCTATTCTAAAAGATATTATCTATAAAATAGTAAAAGAGATTAAAAAGCTTATATTATAAGTTAACTTTAAACTTTAGATCCTAGGAGTTATAAATAAGGATAAAGCTATATTAATACTTATAACTAAATCATTATCTATACTAACTCTTATTCTTATAACTAAGTCTCTAAATAGAAGAATCTTAAAACTTCTAAAAGGATAGGTAAGTTAGAAAGGGGGGTAGCTATTATCCCCTAATCCTATACTAGAGCTAAATAAAAACCTAGCTCTAATAAATAGAGTAGTAGGCGTAGTATATATATTAGAAACGAACTATATATATAAAGCTATTATTAGAGCTAATTCTAAAGGAGAATAGATTAAAGATTATATTATAGTTAAACTACTCCCTATTTTATAATATATTTCTAAAGTAAGTAAGAGTAATAAGAATAAACCTTTAGATAGGAGGCCCTTAAATTTACTAGTATAGCTATACTAGGATAGAGAAGAGAGGGCTAATACTAAATAGAGGTCTAACTAGGTATATAACTAGGAGGACTATAGCTAAACTTATTAAAGCTAATAACTATATAATTTACTACTTAGTAACTTATAACTAGGAATAATAGAGAGCAAATCCCGCTCTAGTTATTAGTTCTTACTATAGTATTATATAGAGCGGGAGTAGGTATTAAGCTTCTTTAAGACTTTTATACCTAATTAGTAGAAGGCCTTTTTAGAAGCTAGTATAAAGCACTATACGCTCTATAGCTATATTTATATTACTATTTATAGTATAAAGCCTACTTATATAACTATCATAATCTATAAATATCTTATTACTAATAACCTTACTAAGCTACTATATTCATAGAAAGAACTTTTAAACCTCTTATAGGCGCTCCGAACTTGCTTTAAAGAAGTAGCTAAGGTTAGGATAGGTAAATTATAATAGATAGATATATAGCGTGTTATTAATTAAGAGATAATAATAAAAAGACTAATCTTTTTAAAGTAGGTATTTACCTATAAATTTAATAAGGATAATATCCTCGATTAGTATAAAGTAAGGATCTATATTTAAAGCGACTAGTAAGAGAAGTTACCCCTTAAATAGACTTATATAATAACTCTCGCTATTTATACCTTTAGAGTAGTAATAGTAATTACTATATAATTCGACCTCGAAGTTAAATAATTCGATATTATTAATATATTCCTAAACGCCTCCTAGGACCTAAATAAAAACCTAATTATTTATAAGTTATTAGATAGCTTTAAGCAGCCTAGAAAGCATATTAAACTACGCTACGCGCTCTATAGGCTAAGGGACGCGCTACTACTCTAATATAAGGAGTTCTCCTCGACCCTTTAGTGTTTAAGCCTTATTCTTATAAGTAAAGACCTATATCTCTTCTAGTTAACTAAGAAGAGGGTTCTTATTATCTTCTATATAAATAGCTTCCCCTATTTTATAAGAATTATAAAGAAGTAGTATAGAGGGTAATTGCTAGCCTAAAGGAAGTATATAAGTTAAAGGAATAAGGCTTAGTTAAGTACTATCTTAGAATTAGAGTTATTTATAACTAAGCTATATAAAAGATATACCTTTCTTATAACTAATATATTAAGTAAGTTATAAAGAAGTTTTATTTACTTAACTTAAGAGCGCTAGTAACCCCCCTTCTAAACTAACTACTCCTAAAGAGTAAAGTAATAATAATACTATTAGAAGTAAAGAGTTTCTAAGAGAGGATTAGCTTTATACTCTATATTACTATTATAATCTAACCTAACGTCGCTTTTATATATTCCCTACTCTTAAGATTCCTAATAAACCCCGCTCCTTATTACTACGCTACTACTAACTAGGTTATATAATACCTATATTATACTTATTACCTGGCCTCTGGCCACTGCATAGTGATTTTACCTGCTTAAGTGCAACAGACCTTCTAACTCCGCGCCTCCTAACAATACACAGCCTTTGGTCACGTGATCGTAACACTAGATAGCCTCACGATCTTCAACTTTATATCGATAATAACGTGGTTTTTAATTATTTCATAGACTACGAAACTATCGACTTATCCTCTCGCATACTACCTACGCCGCTAATACTACCTCTATTACTGCTTTATCTACTAGTAGCTATGCTATTATTAGTAACGCTCTCTCTATATTAAAGCAGTCGGCATAAGCTATACTTACTAACGTTTAAGCCCTAAGGGGCCTAGGCTACCTCTACCTTAATAGTACAGAGGACCTGCTCGAAGAAGGGCTACTCTATAGGATATATAATAACCCGCCTAGCTTCTACTACTAAGTCTACTTACTTAGCTATAATATAATAATAAGTATCCCCTCTAGGGGTATTAATAAGAGCCCTCTTAAGGGCTATACTAATAATATACTCTTTATATATAATAGAGTAATTAAAAAAAGAGCGGGTTTTATTAATTATATTAATACTAAACTCTCTAATAAGCTCTTATATATTATTAGTATTAAAAGGTATACTTTATATAAGCTTAGCGTTTTTATATATAAGGTTTAGTACTAATATAGTTAAGGGATAAGAATAAGGAAGAGGGAGAGGTATAAGGCCCTACTTATAGAGCTTCTTATACTTCTAGCTATAAGAACCTCTTAGGAAAGACCTCTTTAGTTAAGGAGTTACCTCTTATATAATAGCGTTCGTAATACCCTTAGTATCTTACTAGAAGGTCGAACTTTTAGGTTAAGGAGTTATCTTATATAGTAGCTTTTATAGCACCTTACTAGAAGGTTTAGCGAGGGCGTTGCTATAAGAGCCTTAGTAGCCCGTTTAGCTCTAATATAATTAGCCATAGTATAGCGCGCGTCTAACTTTATAATATTTAGAGGGTTTACTTATAAGTAGTAGGAATATATAGGGTTTTTATATTATTTTCCTTAACTAGTAGAGAGTATAGGTTAAAATACCTATATAGTATTTCCCGAATTATACTTATAAACTAGGGGAATTTATTATAGTCTTTTTGCGAAGGGGCTGCGGCGTAATTCCGAACTTAATACTTATTACCTCGTAATATACTTTAGTAACTTAGGGGGTAAATAGATACTACTAATTATAAGTAATACTTTATTTATAAATAATAAGGAGACGTAGAGGTTATCTTAAGGGTATATAATCTCGCTCTTTAGAGGACCGATCTAGTAAAAGGCTACTTAATAAGCTATAGTTATAATATTAATAATAGAAGTAGAGCTTCTAAGCCTTAAATATATTACTAAGGAGATAATCGCTCTTTAGAGGCTATTTAGGGATATCGCTCTTAAACTTAGCGATATTTAGAAGATTTATTATAATAACTAATAGATAATTTATCTTATAATAAGTAGAAAGGAATAGATCTTAACTAAGCTATAATATATTAATATTTAGAATATATAGCTATAATAAGAATATACTAGAGGATTATTTAGTATAGTATATATACTAATAAGTAATATACTAGCTAATAGTCTTATAAAAGTTCTTAACTATAAGAAATTTAAATAGTTCTACTTACTCCTTTATTTAAAAGATATATAGAGAATAATTATAATAAATAAGGGATACTCTAAATAAGTATAAGAGGGCTAGTAGCGCTTAATTTTTAATTGATTTATAGCTTACTAGCTAAGGAGCTTAAAGTTACTCTTATAGGAGTAAAAGGAATATAATCTATCCTAAAGGGCTACTCTAAAATACTAATCTTCTACTACCTAGCCTTAGAGGATTTACTTATACTAATCTATTAGGATATTATATAAGAGTAGTAATACCTCTAGTAAATATATACTAATAAGACTATTAACTACGTAGCGTATTATAATAGCTACGTTACTAGTAAGTAGATAAGGTATAGGTATATCTACGCTAACTGCTAGGGTTCTAAATAGAACTAGGGTAGGAGATAGAGTAATAATACTATATATATTAAAACTACTTATTATCTTAAGAGCCCTACTTAAACCCTAATTATTACTACCCTTCTTTATTACTATAATCTCCTCCTTCTAGGTAATAATAGCCTTGCGGAGTATAGCCCTCTAACGAGCGAGGGTTTATAGGTTATATTAGAAGATAGTTATAGAAATAAAGCGTATATAGAATCTTATCTTTCTAATTATTAAGTTATCTAAAGTCTTAGCTTTAGTATATTAGTAAGTTATAATAATAATAGGGGTACTTATCTATTAATAAAGTACTTTATTCTTATAATAGTAATTATACTTACTTACTATACTAAGCGAGCACCTTCTATTTAATAAGCCTAAGAGCTCGCTTGAAATATATTAAAAATAGCGCTTATTAAATAAGAGTATTTACTCTATTTCTATACCTCTACTAAGGGGAGGAGGGCTAAGAGGGAGCTTTAAACTACCCTTATTAGTACCCTCCTCTTTATCTATCTCCTTAGGGATTATAATAATAATAAGGTTAGTAATATTCTAATATATAATAATAATAATAAAAGGATTATAACTTACTAGGAGCTATTTTCTTAAATTACTTAGGAGGGTAACCCTAGGGCTTCTTAAGCTATAAACTCCTACCCTTAGAGCTACTCTCTATAGGTTATTTCTACTTCCTTCTACTTATTATATAATATATTAGTATATTATATATTAATAATAAGAAGGAAAAATATATATAACCTTATTATTACTCTCTAGGGGAGGAGGGCGCGCCCCTCTACCCTTAGCTTTATTCTTACTTTTTATAGCGCGCGCCTTCTTAAGAGCTATAGCCTAACTAGTCTTTTTTAGGAGGTATTTATAAATACATTAGTATATTATAATAGCTTTAAGCTTATTATATAATATAGGCGTACGCGCGCGCGCGTAATAAGGTTATTATTAGAACTAAAGTTAGATATATATATAGTTATTATATTATATATAGAGAAGAGTTAAGAAAGTAGGAGAGTAGCTAGGTTATTTATTTAAAGTTAATATAATAATAGCTACCCTACCTAAGCTATTAAGAGATAATAGATTCTACTACTATTAGTAAGAGTTAGTAAATAAAGGGTATTATAATAATAATAGTAATAGTTATAAAAGTAGAAAACTATAACTATTTATACTTCGCCTATACCTAATATAAATAACTTTACTTTATTATCTTTTTTATAAATAGGCTTATTAATAGGTTATTTATAGATATATCGCTTTATATTTAGGTATTTTAAAGGATATTATATAATTAGGCGCTTTTCTAGTTATTATTATATCTAGGGGGGTATATTCTAATACCTTTAGTATTACCTATTCCTAGCGTAGTATATAACTAACGTTAGCTCTGGAGCGACCTTTTTCTAGGGGTTATTCCTCTAACTATAGTTATAAGTAACTACGTTATAGCTATTCTTATTATAATAGAATAAGCTCTTTAGTAACTATAAATATGGCCCTATAGGATGTTTCTCAACATAAGCATTATAACTCAGTCCAGGCAAAGAAATCGTTTGTTTTGCGGAGAAACTAAGTAAGTCATCTTGTTGGCTAGCTTCTTGTGGCAGGTTCAAATATACAGGTTACGAGTTCTGCACGCATCTAAAAGTAAAGTTGTTCGTCACACACGTTCGATGCCGTTTACCTCACAGCTTGGAATCGTCTCCGAGGCCCTCCCTGGACACCGCAAGATTGATTTGCCTGGATAACACCAGGTATTGGCTGCACTATCCGTTAGTCTTCGGTTGACCACCGCGAGATCTTATTCACCGCAAGACAAGATCAAGAATAACCACTGAAAGACAAGCGGTGAGTCCGGGTGGTCGCCTTGATCTGTCTAGGCAAACACTCACCTGCCCATGTGCCCGTAGCAAGTGGTGACACATGTGTGACCAAAGAGCGCCTACAGTAAACAATACAAGAAAGCCATCATGGGGCGTCTCTCAGGTCTCTCTGGTTCAATCCTCAAAGTTTCCGATTCCCATCAGCACGTATCATGTTTCGTCCATGGACTTACAATCCAGACCCGCAACCGGATTTTCCTTGGGCTGGGCCAGGCTTCAATAATGTCCACAATGGCGACAGAGTCAACATCAACACTTTCAACGCCTTCCCGAGACAGAACCCTCCTCGATTTAATCTGAATGCGGGACCTCGCCTCTTCGACTTCGCCAACCTCTTCAACAACCCCAGCAACCTCCATGCCGGTCCGCTCCGTCCAGACGGCCGCCTCCGCAACCGCGTTACCGTGATCCTCCCCGACGGCACCAGGATCCTAGTCGACCGCGACGTCATGCACGAGCACCTCCCCCGGACCCGCAACGCCGTGCCGGGCCCTTACTTCGCGGTCCCCGAGTTCCTGCGCGGCTACAACCCCGGCCTGGACCCGGAGGAGTTCGACCGGCACCGGTTCCAACACGCCTTCGCCATGGCCGCGAGCTTCGTGTTCCGCTACATCGAGATGCTGTGCCGCTCGAACCACCGCCACGCCTCCTCCTCCTCCGGCTTCGGCTTCGACCTCTTCGCGCGGCCCCGGTTCCTCCTCGTCAACGCCAGGGACAGGCAGCAGGTCGTCCAGGAGATCTACTGGCACCTGTTCCTCCTCTGCTGCGTCCTCGACCAGGACCGCGCGTTCGGGTGCTCCGACATGTTTGCGAGGCCGATCGGGGAGTTCCTGGTGGAGTTCATGCCGAGGGTCGAGGCTTTCTTGCCTCCTGGCGCGGCGCAGCTGCTTTTTGTCGGATACGCGAGGATCTTTCGGGAGACGAGGGCCGAAATTGGGTTTGTGAGGGATATGTGGGAGATGATGGATGATATTGACCAGATGCGGCTGCGGGATCGGATCGGGCCCCAGCTGGGGGCACAGGGGATGGGAAACAATGCGCAGCGCATCTGGACTGCGTTGAGACACTTGGGATTGGTTTGAGCAATGGAACTAATTTTCTTGGTTATTGGGGTCGTGTTGGTTTTCTTAAGATCATTGGTTGCTACACACCCACTCTTTTGCTTGAACTTCATCCGGGATATTCAACTAGCAACTATACATCATCAGGAACATTCGGCGATTAGTAGCATAGCAGATGTTTGCAGCGGTGTGCTAACGGAGACTTCAAATTATCGTGTTTTGCCGTTCTTTGTCCTCTTGGCTAGTTCAAAAATCTCCCGTATCTTTTCCTTCAGACCTGGGCTTGCGCTCATCATGCGGGATCTACAGTCTTAGTCTTGGCGAGCAGTAGACACACCTCTTCTTGCTGATGCCGTGAGGGCAGGTGCGGTTGATGGGGATGCAGCCATCTCCGGGTGTTTCAAGTCCAACGATCGTTCGGCCATTTTGACGGGGGTTATGACCGGAGTTTAAGGGTGGTTTTTGGTGTTATATTGAGTTCTGCGTTTCGGCTGTCGATGAGCCCCTCGGAAAGCTTATGGCTAGGACGTGAATGTTTATATACTTTCTAACCTCACGGAGCTCCATGCGTATCACAACGGTCTTCGAATGGTTCACTGTTTATTAAAGCCATTCACTGAAGAGGAATCTCTAGATGAAAACGTGTCTTCTTTTCGATAACGGTTGAAATGGCATGAGATGGCATCCGAATCACCTGCAGCAAGCCTAGTTGGGCCTTTTTGGGTTGGAGAGTCTCGTCAAATGGCTGATCTCAGGCACATGGAAATCTAAGGTATCAGAAGTAATCCTAGAATCATGCGTATAACACGACTGGGAAGGCCGTCCATGATAATTGCGATTCATGACCCTACTTTTCTTTGCCCTCTCCTTCTTCATCAAGTTACCAGCTTTTGCGAGTTCGATATCCTGGTTTTCAGGAACCCGCAGAAGCTCTGGAAAACCGAGTAGGCATTTCCTTGCCTCCACCGGCACGAAACATGGATTCCGTCTCGCTCCACTCTCAGACCAATCTCAAAAGCGAACTTGCACACCTCTGAATGGTGCTCCGCCATCTTGCCCTCCCCTCGCTCCTCGCGCATCTTCTTCCGCCTCCATGCCCGACTCCATACATCCTCCCTCGCCTTCCCCAAGCCTGTGAGCCTCTCCCGGTCCCATTCCCAGGAAATCAGCTCCAGACACGACATCAGCGCATGCACCTTATCTGCCACCACCCCAGCCCCCGCGTCCAACGGGAGCACCATCACTTCGCTTTCGACGCTCGGGGGCAGTGTTCCCTTCCACTGTGCAGCCGTTAAGCCTCTCCCAACCTTGTCTGAGGGCCTCATCGACCCGAAACTCCACGCAACGGCCCATCTCCTCGTATGCTGACCCTGCACGAACTCCGTCGCGGCGTAATTCTCAATCCTTTGCTCGCGGAGCCTGCCAACGAACGCCTCGAAGCTCGATTTCATCCCGAACATGGCGGTATACCACTGCACCCGTTCCCCGAGAACGAGGGACTCTTCCAGGATTCTGCCGACGAAGCCAAGCTCTCCGCCGGAAGTGAATTGCTCGTTCGGCGCCATGGTGAATGCTGACTTCTTGGGGTCCGCCTTCTTCGAGGCGCAGATCTCTGCCTCTTCTTCAGATTTATAGAATGGTGGGTTCGTCATGACAAAGTCTAGTCTGTTGGTGCCCAGATCATCCAGAGGAACGAGGTTGTCTTCGGGCTGACGAGCGATGATGGAAATGCGGTTTTGGAAGTTGTTTAGCTCGACATTGCGTTTCGCGTACGAAATGCTTTTATCGTCGATATCTTCAACAATTAGATCGACGCCATGATCCATTATGGGGGACGTCATACCTGTCGCGAAAAAAGACCACCGTCGCTGGGCGCATCCAAGCAGCGGGTAGATGCAAGATGCTCCGGTGCCAATATCCAATCCAACCACCTTACGATCTGGATCATCATAAGTGGTGCTGTCCATCAGGCCTTTGAGCCATAGGATGTAATTATGTCGTTGGGGTACCTGTCGCTTGTCAGTATCCATCGCGAACACAGACTGTAGACGTCAAAGACGCGTTTCGACTCACACCCGGAGCCAGCCGGTCGTAGGGAAAATCGACAGTGAGGCCAAACTTTGTTTTGAGAAGCGTTTTGTTCAGCTGTGATACTGCTAAAGGATCGTTGAAGTCAAGCGAGTTCCCTTTGAGCCTGTGACGCGGTTAGCTCTTGCTCATGGTTGGCACCCAGCAACCCGCCGTCTTACATCGCTCCGAGTACAGGGTCCTCCTTACCCAGCGCGCTCAACTGGAAGGTCTCTGAGAACAGCTTGTTGTAATATGCGTCTGCCTTGATTCCAGGCTCCGGTGGTGTTGAGATACGCCTCTCGGCATGATGGATTGCCTCCGCGACGAAGACGTCGTGAGCGGAAGGCCCGTCAGCATCCGAACGTCGCCTCTTTTCACCCGTCATTTCGGGATTTGCGTAAGAGAAAGTTCTTTGTATGGTTTAGAATTTTGGGGTTATTTTGTACTTCAAGGTGTTTTCCGAATTATTGAAGAAGTTCACAGCCGAATTGGATCTTATCTTAACGAGCCGGTGACACTGACTGTGAAGGCGCGGATGTGTCGTGATGCCTTCAGCATCGCCCGTTCCCACCGCAGCACGTGACCAAAATTGGCTCCGGAATGACCTTTTTCCGGGGGTCGTTCCTCTGACCGTGGTTATAAGCGACCACGTTACGGCTACTCTCGTTATAATAGAACAAGCTCTTTAGTAACTATAAATGTGGCCCTATAGGATGTTTCTCAACAGGATGCGAGCGGAAGATTTGGTGTGGGGCTTTAAACGGGGTAACGCGATGCCAAGCTATGCATCAAGGCATGATATGCCGTTTCCGCACCTAAGTAACCCGTTAGAGCGTAATCTTTGCTGGAGTCGACCATGAGATGCCATACATGAGACACTGGGTTTTTCATAGTCACAAGCTCAAAGATCAAAGGCAAACATGCCGAATCACGGGTACTTGGCCATTGAATGGCGCCCTCCTATTCATATGCTCCCTCGTATGTTGTCCGATATTCGAAGCTAGCTAAAGAAATTCCGCGCCATCGTTATGCACAATAGTCGTCTACTCATTCATCATATGCTACAGTCTCGTCAGGAATTCGTCGAATTCGTCTACCTAACCCCACATCAACACTCTCCATCGCCAGCCCTCCAGGTACTGCATGTCACCATCAACGAACTCGGCGTCTCCCCGCTCGATCTTGGCACTGAGCCTCTTCAGGCGCTTCGAGACCGTCTTGGCCACCAGCAGAGAGACCTCGTTGGAAAAGACGTAGAGGACGGCAAAGACGAAAAACGCAATGCTGGCAAAGCTGTTGCGGCCGAGCACACTGTCCTTGATGCGTGCGAGGAGGGCCTTGCTGCGGGAGAAGGCGTACTCTGTGTTGTTAGTGGCGACGGTGGTGTCAGACTTGTCTGAAGACGGGCGGCGGAAGATTCTTTTGACGGCCGGTATGAAGGTTGCCCTGGGACAGTCAGCTTCTCGCCGGCTGCACTGCGGCATGGTTGAGTGTCTACTCACACAGCACCGCCGATGAGCCAATTCCTCCACCGGTGGCTCTCGCCCTCCTTGATCACCACCCCGACCTCTTTCCGCAGCATCTTGAGATCTCCCAGTAAAATGCGCCCTTGCGCCCTGATCTGGTCTTCCAGCTCCAGCGACGTCGCCCCATCGATTCGCCCTCTCTTGCGCTGCAGCGAAAGATACTCGCGCAAGGCGGATTGCGTGCTTGTCTTGAGCGACCTGAGGTCCTGCGTAGTCGTTGTCAGAGGGTTCAGGGCAGCCGCGGGCTTGGGAACGTCGGCCATGGTCCCGAACTGTGAATGGGGATTGGGATATGCCGCCGGACCAGCCATCTGCTCGACTGGAGGCTGGACGGCAACGGCCGGAATAGGTGGAGGCGGCCCATACGTGCTGTAGGGTGCCGACGGCGCGTCGGGCTGGGCTGAACGGGAATACTGGTCGGAGGGCCGGGGATACTCATTAGCGCGCGAGGGGCCAGAGTAATCCTCGGGTCTGGACGGACGAGAATACTCGGACTGGGCTGGACGGGACTGGTCAGCCGGGGGTGCACCGGATGGATAGGATCCAGGGCCTTTGTACGGCGCCGATGTCGTGTCAACCGGCCTGGTTTCCATGGTGATGCCGGTTCTCAGGCGCAACCGAGTGACACCAAGTCAGCGGCGGTGAGAGAGCTTCAAGAAGTACAGCCGAAGAGCCGTTCCGAAGCAGACAAAACGGGTCCTCTCGCTTCGCTTGAAATGCAAAGACGGAGACAAGAAGACTCGGGAGGGACTGGCGGTCACATCGACAAGGACAGGCGATAATAAGAGCTGCGAGATAAGGAGGTGGCGGGGAGAGGAGCTCGAGAACAGCTCACTCGCCTCGCCTCGCCTCGCTTGAGAGAGAGTGACGGGGAAGGGAGCTGAAAGGCGGGATAAGTGGGGCTGACACTAAAACGGGAGACGTGGACCCACTGCGGGATGTGGGTCCATCATACGGTGGGAACTGAGACCAAAATCAGACGCTGCACGTTGCTCGCTTCCAGTGTTCGTCGATTCAATCCTGTTTACCTCGAGGATAAAACTAAGCCGTCTTCACTGTCCTGCCCACGCGAACCCACAATGCCCGACCAAGCGCCGTCGCGCTTCACGGCGCCCAATAAGACGACGACCGAGCGACTATCGAGCAACACGGTCGGCCTTGTTCAGCTGTCCGACTTCCGCAAGCGACGCGCCGAAGTCCTCGATCAACAGGAACGCGAACGAGAAGCTGCTCTCTCCGGAACCTCCACCCCCAATCGATCACACTCGGCGACGCCAGATCCCGGTAGCGACTCTGGCAGCGGCGCGAGCAAACCGAAGAAGAAAAAGAAGAAGATTGGGGGCAGCAAGCTGTCTTTCGGCGACGACGAGGACGAAGAGGAGGAGCCCGTGCCGATAAAGAAGGGCAAGAAGGATGCGGGCAAGAATGGAGACGAAAAGGCAGACAAGAAATCCAAGGTCGTCGCAAACTCTTCCGTGGCGTTCGTACCCAAGGTCATGTCCAAAGCTGCCCTAAGACGCGAGGCAGCCGAGAGAGAAGCTTTGCGACGGGAGTTCCTGGCTATCCAAGAGGCCGTCAAGGCTACCGAAATTGCCGTCCCCTTTGTGTTCTACGACGGCTCCAACATACCTGGCGGCACGGTGCGGGTCAAGAAAGGCGACTACGTCTGGGTGTTTCTGGACAAGAGCCGCAAGGTCGGCGCAGAGCTCGGCGTCGGCGAGAAAGCCAATGCCCGGAGAGAATGGGCGCGCGTAGGAGTGGACGACTTGATGTTGGTGAGGGGTTCAATCATTATTCCGCATGTGAGTCAAATCTTCCTCTATTAGTAGTCATACGCTGACTCCTTCAGCACTACGAATTCTACTTCTTCATTATCAACAAGAGCACCGGCCCCGATGGCAAGCAGCTGTTCACGTATACAGCGGAGGCACCTCCGAAGACAGAAGAACCCGAATCTGAGGAGGCCCCCGCGACCCCCGACGGCGGACTGACCACCGCGGCGGCGCTCAAAGCCAAGGCGACCGCGGCGAAGGCCCTGCCTGATATCAACACCCTCGAGGGTGCGACTGACAATCCGACTCTGACGAAGGTGGTGGATCGGCGCTGGTATGAGCGCAATAAGCACATTTACCCAGCAAGCATGTGGCAGGAGTTCGATCCCGAGAAGGACTACCAGAAAGAGGTTCGGAAGGATGCCGGTGGTAACACGTTCTTCTTCTCGAGATGAGAGCCGAGGTACCTTCGAAGAGATAAGTCGGACTTGGATAGGTTGTGGAGTGATCATGCCGGACGGCTGTCATGCTGCTTTCAGCCCGCCAACATTCGGACGGCGATCAGGGCGCCGATAATGAAGATCCAGCCGGGCCAGAAGACCATGATAATCAGCATGTTGCCCCCCGGCCCGAGTATCGTTGTCGCGAACTCCATGAAGACCTTTTTCCTCAGTTGTCGGACCTTCTTGGAGTTCCATGCAGCTAGTGTCGATTTTTGGAGCGTCCAGAACGTCTTCTTGGAAGCCCAGACCGAGTGGGCCATGAAGAGCCTTGTTGCGACCACGGTGGACGTGAGTGTTGAGCTCGCAAGCAGGTGGCCGTAAACGAAAAGAAGTGAAGAGGCCACAGCAAGGAGGCTCTGAAATCGGATGGCGAGGTCGAAAGTCGGTCCGAAGAGAGCGACGAGGGAGCGCTGGCGGATGTTCACACCAGGCTCTTGCGTCGACGAGGTCAAGATGGCGACTTTGTTCATGATGGCAGACGAGGTCTCAGCAAGGGCTTGTTCACGACCTACAGCGGTGCCTTTGGGATTCTTTGGGGGAGGAGGGTGATGATGATGGGTTGGGATGTTGTCGCCATCAGGAAGGGCAACGACATGATCAGCTTGTTGCGATTCGAGGTATTTATTAACTGGCGGCATCTGGTCACCAACAGTCAAATGTATGCAACGAAACCCATTTGAACCCCTCCACGGGCACTTTGCTCTCTCTGAACTTCCGGCTATAGCGCTTCGAGGATGCGACTCCGGACTTTGTGTGAAACTGGTCGGACGAACGACGCGGACTTCACATCTGATAGCGTCTGGGGCGCCCGTGTCGCTATTTACCTAACGCGCCTCTTGTCTAGAAAATTCCACCCCTCCACCATGTCAACACCAACTCGGAAAGTCAAGCTGTGACTGCCCCACCGGGGATTTCCATTTTCTACCGGCAAACCATGGCACCCACGTGGGGCGCCTGGTTCGCGGGATCGGTCCTCAAGCGTCGAATCGCACCATTGCGGGAAATGAGAACGTGGATTCTCACCAGCTTTGATTCGCGGGCGGAATCTGCGCATTTCTAGAAATGCGACGGGCTGGCTGGAACCCCAAGGTCGAATCTTGGTGTCACCCCTCCCCCGCGCTTTGGCCAAAAAAAAAGGGAAAAAAAAAACAAGGGTCGGATCCAGACGTCATGGTGTTCGTTGACCGCGGCCACTCTCAAGCCGGACTTCCTATCACGGGGAGTATAGACGTGAGACTATAGGAAGAGAAGAGAGGCAACGGTATTGGCTGCCCAATTGCCGATGAGAGACGCGATTGAAGTCCTTCCGGAGTAAAATTTCTTTGTCTTTGTCGGACCCTCTTCGAAGGACCCTGACCTTCAAGATGCCACACCTTCACAGAACAATGACCGCTCATCGCTATCGATGAGACACACCAGCTCGGAGGTTTTGGACCTGTCGGGAGGGAGTTTGGGGGCCATGTGCCGGCTCCGTGACTCGGGCGCCGGGCGTGGGTGATGGAAGCTTCTTCATAGGCTCAATCCTTCCCGCCCGTTCCGCCGGTTTCTGTGTCGGAGGATTCGGGTCCGATCGGAAGCAAGTTTCAGCCACACTTTGTCGACGCCACATACATGTGGCTGGTGAATCTCGGATATCCCGGTTGAGTATTCCGCCTCTGCTCTCGTTTCCTTCTTCCCTTCCCTGCTTCTCCCCCCCAGATTTCATGCCCGTGGAATGACTTGGTGTAAATTATCGCACAATTTGCTGTCTGACTCCTCTTCTGCTTCTTTTGTTTGTGAATCACTCTTCATTGGTTTTCTCCTGACGGCTATTCTCATTTTGCTTATTGTCATCGCGCTTCCTGTTGAATCTGACCCTTAGCTAACTGCTCTCTAATTCCCTCTTCTCTTTCCCTCTCCCTTTTCCCCATGGACTACTCACTTTTCCCAGACCTGGGAGTCTGAAATTGAATTATCCTCCGCCGTGAAAGCTTCGCTGAAGTGCGGCTGGTGCGCCCGTGAGCCGCAAAGTGAGTCCTTTCGTATCAATTGCCCCGATTATGAGTGGCATAGTTAGCAGTGATATCACCTCCACTAAATATAACAATGGTTTTACCTATGTCGTGATGCCTTTAGCATCGCCCGTTCCTAGCGCAGCACGTGACTAATATTAGCTCCGGAGCAACCTTATTCCGGGGTTGTTCTTCCGACTATAGTTATAAGTAACTATATTATAGCTACTCTTATTATAATAAATTAAGCTCTTTAGTAACTATAAATATAGCCCTATAGGACGTTTCTTAATAGTTATAAGCCTAGCTCTAATTAAACCCCTAATTATTATTTTAAAATAAGCCTTTACTATTAAAAGTATTTATTAAAACTTCCTCTCTCTTATTCTTTCTTTCCTCCTTATTATATACTACCCTCTATTATTATAAACCTTCTATTTCTAAATAACCTTAACTATAATATCTTCTACTATAGCTATTATAATATTATACTAGCTAATTATATATAGGGATTTCGCTACTTAATATATTATAATCTAAGCTAAAGCCTAAGCTACTAGAGTCTAGAAGTATATTAACTTAGATAACTCTAAGGGATCTTCGTACTTAGGTAAGATTTTATTAGAAACTCTAACTCTTAATTTCTATATTACTAAATAAAACTAGGATATTAATACCTAGTACTTATAAGAGAAGAGCGCTTATAATTAATATATTACTCTACTTAACTAAGAGGCTCTAGAAGAGGCTACTCTTAATACTACTTCTAGGATTACTTCTAAGTCTACTACTAGGATATAGATAAATAAATTATACCCCCTTTAGCCTCTAATTACCCTAGTTATAATTAATAAGAATACTATAAGTATATAAGAATAATACTTAGAGTATTTTTATTTACTTACTATATAAGAATCTAAGTAAACCTATAAGGACTAGGAGTTTAAATAGATTAACTATCTAGTTATAGAGACTATTACTTATAATATTATTATACTTATATATATAGAACTTCTCGCTAAAGGGGATATAACCCTATATAGTCTTATTATTAACCTTAAACGTTATTACGCTCTAAGTAAGGCTAGTACTCTTATTATTATTTAAGAAGAGTATATCTAAGTCCTAGAAAAGGTAAATAGGAGTATTAATTCTAATACCTAGATTAAGGACTTTAAGGGTATTTACCTCTATATTACTTAGCTTAAGCTTCTTAAGGTAAGTAATACCCTCGCTTTAAAAACTTTTCTTTAAGTAATAAGTTATTATTTTATACTTACTTAGGCTAATATAGAAATTATAGATATTTTAAAATAGGAGCGAGCGGGGATACTAGTCTCTAATATAAGCTAATATATTAATATATTTAAGGACCTCTTATATAAAGATATACTCTACTCGAGGTTATAAGGATAAAGCGTAGGGGTCTTTATAACGCTAGCTAGCTATATAGATAAAGCTAACCTATTAAGCGTTCCTATAACTAGTAATATATCTAGTAATAAATAATACTTATATAAGTTAAGCTATTAATAGCTAAGTATTAATTATAACTACTTAGAAGCTACTTTAACTAGATATTACTAAAAGGGCCCCTATATATTAGTAATAGATATATAAGTAGCTTAGATCTATGACTAGTTAGATAATAACTTACGCTTTACTAATCTATATAGGGAACTTACTTATAAGGGCTAGCTACGCGCTATACCCTATAAGGGTAAAAACTACTAAAATAATAAAGAGGGTAATAAGGGTTTATCTAAGAAATCTAACGTAGCCCTAAGCTACCCTACTAATATAATAATAGTTACTTTCTATATAGCCCTCTTAAACGAGGTTAGGGATAATATAGTTAACTTAAATAGAGAGTACCTAAGTATCTTTATAACCCCTTACTTAGGGCTTTATATATTATATAAGTTTATAGTCCTAGATAACTATAGAGGAACGTACCTTATAAATAATAAGTCCCTACTTATCCCCTCCTTAATTAGGTATTATAAAAGAGAATAAGTTAATTCTAGAATAGCTTTATACCTAATTATTATAAAAAGTATATAGATTATTAAGAACGCTCTTAATAGCTTAAAAGGTATAAATATAGAGGACCTTATGCTTTATAATATAAGATATATAAAGAACTTTTATATTAATATTATCTCTAAAGCGCTACTTTAGAAAATAGGTATCTAGTATTTAGGGTATAACTATATACTTTACTTTAGAACCTATAAGAATAGTATTATAATTAAGAAACTTATTAGGAAGGTAAACCTCGCCTTCCTTAAATATAAGCCTCGTTCCTTATACTTTATTCCTAAGCGGATTCCCTAAAGTATTAATATTATTATTAATAATATAAACTACGTACTTATAATATATAAGTATAACTCTTTTATATTACTACTAGACTAGAGCGATAATATAATACTTTAGTACCTTAGAAGTAGGTACCTTAGCCCCGAGGCTCTAGAGTAGCTAGTATATACTACTTAGGGGGTAAGGATTAAAGGCCTAATATGCTTATAGTACTAATATTATATAGTTATATATATTAAATAAGTAATTTTGAGATAAATATTAGAAGATAAAGTAATATACCCTTACTATAGAATTATATAAGATCTCTTTAACTACTACGAAGGCTTTAACTAGAACTAATAGCTCTTTATTATTAAGGATAAGTATATTAGTTAGCTCTTTATATTTCTATATATTAATAAGACCTATAATAGCGTTATACTCGCTCTATATACCTTTAAGTAATAGGTATATTAATAGAAGGGACTTTTTATTTATAAGATTAGATAAGACGTCGAGAGGTTAGTAATTTTACTTATAAGCTATATAGGATATAAGGATTAGACCTATATAGAAGGAATAGAGATTAAAATAACCCCTCTATATATAAAGAAACTAAATAGTAGAGGGGAACGGGCTAGTTAGGAAGTTATAACTCGAACGATTAAAATACTTACTATAGCTAGCTTACTTATAAAACTATAGGCTAAGATAGTACTAGTAATAATAACGCTTTATAATATAAGCCTACTTAAACGCTATAACTAGTATTCGCTACTATAGATTAAAGAGGAATAGTTCTACTAGTACTTTTACTAGTAGTAACCTAATAATAGAGCAGCCCTAACCCGCGACCTTTACCCTCACTAGGGATATATATATACCTATAGCTACTATATATACCCCTTTAAGAGGAAATAAGAGAGAGGAATTAATAAGAGAGACTTTAAGGTAATACTATAGGGATATATTAGATACCTAGTAGGATATATTCTAAATACTTATAACCTATATAGGGTCTAGATCCCTATATTATAAATAGTTATTATTATATAGAACGTGATATTTAATAAATAGACTTTCTATATAAAGGATAAGGTAAAAGAGGCTATCCTAGAAAACGTTATTTATAAGATAGTAGAAGAGATTAAAGAGCTTATATTATAAGTTAACTTTAAACTTTAGATCCTAGGCGTTATAGATAAAGATAAAGCTATATTAATACTTATAACTAAATAGTTACTTATACTAACCCTTATTCCTATAACTAAGTCTTTAAATAAAAGAATCCTAAAACTTCTAAAGGGATAGGTAAGTTAGAAGGGGGGGTAGCTATTATCCCCTAATCCTATACTAGAGCTAGATAAAAGCCTAGCCCTAATAAATAGAGTAGTAGGTATAGTATATATATTAGAAACGAACTATATATATAACGCTATTAGGGAAGTTAATTCTAAAGGGGAATAGATCGAGGACTATATTATAATTAAACTACTCCCTGCTTTATAATATATTTCTAAAGCGGGTAAGAGTAATAAGAATAAACCTTTAGATAGTAAGCCCTTAAATCTACTAATATAGCTATATTAGAATAGAGAGGAGAGGGATAATACTAAATAGAGGTCTAACTAGGTATATAACTAGGAGGGCTATAGCTAAACTTATTAAAGCTAATAATTATATAATCTACTACCTAGTAACTTATAACTAGGAATAGTAGAA
Source organism: Colletotrichum ledebouriae (assembly GCA_036785755.1). NCBI lineage: Eukaryota > Fungi > Ascomycota > Sordariomycetes > Glomerellales > Glomerellaceae > Colletotrichum > Colletotrichum ledebouriae. Next base: position 74,429 of record JAVHLU010000145.1, read on the forward strand.
AGCAAATCCCGCTTTAGTTACTAGTTTTTACTCTAATACTATATAGAGTAGGAGTAGGTATCTAGCTTCTTTAAGACTTTTATACTTAATTAGTAAAAAGCCTTTCTAGAAGCTAATATAGGGTACTATACGCTCTATAGCTATATTTATACCGCTATCTATAGCGTAAAACCCGCTTATATAACTATAATAATCCGTAAATATCTTACTACTAATAACCTTATTAAGCTACCCCGCTTATAGAAAGAACTTTTAAACCTCCTATAGGCGCTCCGAACTCGCTTTAAAGAAGTAGCTAAGGTTAAGATAGGTAAATTATAGTAAATAGATATATAGCGCGTTATTAATTAAGAAATAATAATAAAGAGACTAATCCCTTTAAAGTAGGTATTTACTTATAAATTTAATAAGGATAATATCCTTAACTAGTATAAAGTAAGGATCTATATTTGAGACGATTAATAAGAGAAGTCGCCCCTTAAATAGACTTATATAGTAACCCTCGCTACTTATACCTTTAGGGTAGCAATAGTAATTACTATATAATTCGACCTCGAAGTTAAATAATTCGATATTATTAATATATTCCTAAACGCCTCTCGGGATCTAAATAAAGAGCTAATTATTCATAAGTTATTAAATAGCTTTAAGTAGCTTAGGAAGTGCGTTAAACTATACTATACGCTCTATAAGCTAAGGGATATACTATTACTCTAGTATAAGGAGTTCTCCTTAACCTTTTAGTATTTAAGCCTTATACTTATAAGCAAAGACCTATATCTCTTCTAGTTAACTAAGAAGAAAGTCCTTATTATCTTTTATATAGATAACTTCCTTATCCTATTTTATAAGAACTATAAAGAAGTAGTATAAAAGGTAATTACTAGCTTAAAGGAAGCATACGAGTTAAAAGAATAAAGCCTAGTTAAGTATTATCTCGGAATTAGGGTTATTTATAACTAAGCTATATAAAAGATATACCTTTTTATAACTAATATATCGAGCGGGTTATAAAGAAGTTTAATTTACTTAACTTAAGAGCGCTAGTAACTCCTCTTCTAAACCTACTACTCCTAAAGAGTAAAATAGTAGTAATACTATTAGAGGTAAAGAGTTTTTAAGAGAAGATTAGCTCTATACTTTATACTACTATTATAATCCGACTTAATATCGCTTTTATATATTCTTTACTCTTAATATTCCTAATAAATCCCGCTCCTTATTACTATATTATTACTAACTAGGTTATATAGTACCTATATTATACTTATTACCTTATAATACGCTTTAATAACTCAGGGGGTAGATAGGTACTACTAATTATAAGTAACGCTTTATTTATAGATAATAAAGAGATATAGAAGTCGTCTTAAGGGTATATAATCTCGCTCTTTAGAGGACTAATTTAATAAAAAGCTACTTAATAGGCTATAGTTATAATATTAATAATAGAAGTAGAGCTTCTAAGCCTTAAATATATAGCTAAGGAGACTATTACTCTTTAGAGGCTATTTAGGGATATTACTCTTAAACTTAGCGATATTTAGAAGATTTATTATAATAACTAATAGATAATTCGTCTTATAGTAAGTAAAAAGAAATAGATCTTAACTAAGCTATAGTACGTTAATATTTAGAATATATAGCTATAATAAGAATACGCTAGAGGATTATTTAATATAGTATATATACTAACAAATAATATACTAGCTAATAGTCTTATAAAGGTTCTTAACTATAAGAAATTTAAAAAGTTCTATTTACTCCTTAATCTAAAGGATATATAAAGAATAATTATAATAAACAAGGGACGCTCTAGATAAGTATAAGAGGGCTAGTAGTATCTAATTTTTAATTAATTTAAGGCTTACTAGCTAGGGAGCTTAAAGTTACTCTTATAGGAGCAAAAGAATATAATATACCCTAAAGGGCTACCCTAAAATACTAATTTTCTACTACCTAACCTCAGAGGATTCGCTCGTACTAATCTATTAGGATATTATATAGAAGTAATAATACCTCTAGTAAATATATACTAATAAGACTATTAACTATATAGCGTATTATAGTAGCTATATTACTAGTAGGTAGATAAGGTATAGGTATACCTATACTAACTACTAGGGTTCTAAATAGAACTAGGGCGGGAGATAGAGCGATAACGCTATATATATTAGAACTACTTATTACTATAGAAGCCCTACCTAAACCCTTACTATTACTACTTTTCTTTATTACTTTAATCTCCTCTTTCTAGGTAGTAATAGCCTTATAGAGCGTAGCTCTTTAATAAGCAAGGGTTTATATATTATATTAGAAGATAGTTATAGAAACGAAGCGTATATAAAACCTTACCTTTTTAATTACTAGGTTATCTAAAGTCTTAGCTTTAGTATATTAGTAGGCTATAATAATAATAGGGGCGCTTATTTATTAATAAGGTACCTTACTCTTATAATAGTAGTTATACTTACTTATTATACTAAGCGAGTACCTTCTATTTAATAAGCTTAAGAGCTTACTTAAAATATACTAAAAGTAGCGCTTATTAAATAGGGGTACTTACTCTATTTCTATACCTCTACTAGGGGGAGGAGGGCTAAGAGGGGGCTCTAAACTACCCTTACTAGTACCCTCCTCTTTATTTATCTCCTTAGAGATTATAATAATAATAAGCTTAGTAATATTCTAATATATAGTTATAATAATAAAGGGATTATAACTTATTAGGAGCTATCTTCTTAAACTACTTAGGGGGGTAACCCTAGGGCCTCTTAAGCTATAAACCCTTACTTTTAGAGCTACCCCCTATAAGTCGCTTCTACTTCTTTTTACTTATTATATAATATATTAATATACTATATATTAATAATAGGAAGGAATAATATATATATAACCTTATTATTACTCTCTAGGGGAGGAGGGTATACCTCTCTACCCCTAGCTTTACTCTTGCTTTTAGTAGCGCGCGCCTTCTTAAGGGCTATAGCCTAATTAATTTTCTTTTTAGGAGGTATCTATAAATATATTAGTATATTATAATAGCTTTAAGATTATTATATATTATAGGCGTACGCGCGCGCGCGTAATAAAGTTATTATTAGGACTAAAGTTAAGTATATATATAGTTATTATATTATATATAGGGAAGAGTTAAAAAAGTAGGAGGGTAGCTAGGTTATTTTATTTAGAATTAATATAATAGTAGCTGCCCTACCTAAGCTAATAAGAGATAATAGATTCTACTACTATTAGTAAGAGTTAGTAAATAAAGGGTATTATAATAATAATAGCAATAGTTATAAAGGTAGAAAACCGCGACTATTTACGCTTTACCTATACCTAATATAAATAACTTTACTTTATTATCTCTTTTATTAATAGGCTTATTAATAGCTTATTTATTAATATACTACTTTATATTTAAGTATTTTTAGGGATACTATATAATTAGGCGCTTTTCTAGCTATAGCTACGTCTAGGGGGGTATATTATAATACCTTTAGTATCGCCCGTTCCTAGCGCAGTATATAACTAATATTAGCTCTAGAGTAACCTTATTCCAGGGTCGTTCTTCTAACTATGGTTATAAGCGACTACGTTATAGCTACTCTTGTTATAATAGATTAAGCTCTTTAGTAACTATAAATGTAGCCCTATAGGACGTTTCTCAACAACCTACTATTTGCTTCTGGTGCCTTTTTTTGCCACCCATGTTCAGCCACATCTTCAAACTCGATTACAATCCGTGGCTGAAATGAACATAGCGACCGCCGGGTGGTTGCAGACCGCTTCGCTCAGCTCCCCAAAATAAGTCATCGATGTCAGTCCGCATCATTCCGTAAATTCGATAGACCATGTCTTGGGGCTGCACGTCAGGAGATCAATCAAGTTCACTCGGCCGAGCGAGCCGGAGCCACGACAATCCGGGCCAGTCGATCGAAGATGTATCGACCACTGTAACGTTTCCTGCGCTAAAGGTCTCCTCGTTCTTTGCTGAGAGGACGAAAGGATGTTTGACTCCACCCACCGATCCGCCCCGGTCCGGTGGCATGACGAGCGTGACAAGCGCCGATCGAAGTGGACCCTGGGTGGAGCGACGCAATCGCAAAAGGCCTTGGAGACGCGGCTCCATCAACTATATACTAGTATAATACCACTACGTTCGAATCTGCGCCGAGGCGATGCGGTAGTTGGTTTTACCGTATTCGGTACGGCACAGGGTTGCGTTCCGTCAGCGCTAGCATCAATGGATGTGCTCTGTTCATCAATTCCTCCTCGTAACCAAGAGGAATGTGACCGACCAGATCCCCATCCCAATGTCCCCGAAGCATCGTCCCAACACGCCACACCACACCAACCACCAAGCCAGCCACCATCTCTTCTTTATCGACCGGGGATCGTGGGCGCATCCGATGGCTCGTGTGCAACCAATGCGCGCCAGGCTGCTTCGGTGTGCCTTTTTTCGGCAAGCTTCCGCTGCCGACACGAGCCAAAGATCGGCGGCAAGAAGACCAAACCCCACTTGGACTGAACCCTTGAGCTGCTGGAGTCGCATGACGCCAGAGACAATACATTGCTAATATTGACACCTCGGTTCCGCTCTGCGCCGCTCCATCGCCAGCGTTGGTGCCTGCATCCAAACCGCGTCCGGGATCGGGCAATTCGACGTGCCCTTACCTGCAGCCCCTCCTTTCGTTTTATCCCGCTTGTCTGTCAACGGCTACGATCCGCGATGCGTTTGTGTGGGGGAATGGGCAAAGGCAGAAAGACGATGGGCATTAGCTTGAGAGAGGAAGGGGAATACGAGAAGGCAACTCGGTGCTACGTCATGTTCAACGGCGTGGCTCCCCCTCCCCGGTTTTACCGACTTTCATGCGATGGCGAAAAGGTATGGCTGGGTAAGGAAGGCATGGAACCGACTTACACCTGGCGATCTCTTCGGGGTGCTTTGAAGTCCGTGGGGTTACTTAAACTGAGGAGGTCCTCCCGTCCGAACACCCGCGTCGCGTATCATTCACAGCACGACAGCGTTCTCAATCTCACTGACCAGTTTCGTCTGATTCTCACTCACCCAATCCGATCTTACTGCATCTCATACGATTAAGTCGTAGCACAACACAAGTCGCCGCCGCCAACATGCAGTTTCTTTCCGCTCTGCTCCTCCTCGCTCCCGCTCTCGCTCTCGCGGCGCCCGTCGCCCGCGACGAGCCCACGTGCGGCCAAAAGTCCGGCAAGGTCTCGGAATGGACTCTCACCGGTTTCGACTACCACGCCAGCTACGTCTTCAGCACGCCCGCTCACCAGAATTCGTGGGGCTACATCAGCTTCAACGTCACCAACCCGGTCCTCGACTACGCCGTCTCCTGCGAAGCCGCCAGCAGCCGCCTGAACGACTTCTTCTACGGCGAGCAGGTGTACCAATGCAAGGCGCCCGATGGCGAGTCCGCCGCGACGTCTTTCACATTCAGCCGCGCCGACGGGGCCGTCACGCTGAACCAGAGCTGGACCTGCAACGACGACCCTCAGTACCCGTGAGTTTTCTTCTGTCCCGAAAACAAGATGATTGACTTTGGGATCGCGGCTAAATTGGCATGTGATGTTAAGGGCACGATACACCGCAAAGGGCGATGCCGTCGCCGACCTGAAGTGTGAGGAGACGTTCTGGCAGAACCCCAACTGGACCATTGGCCAGTTGTACTCGACGCGTGACGTCAAGTGCGACATCATCACGCTGCCTACCCCCATCAAGGAGATTTCTGGGGTTGCCTGAGGGGTTCACGTGAGAGAGCCGAGCGCACTCGGCCGATGGAACGCTTATGACTTGATGATCGACGCTTGGCTCTCCCCTTTTTTCTTGCTAGGGCACGCAATGCATGGTGGAAGCGGTGATGATTATCGTCGCTATAGGTATCAAAAGGACTATAGACTTATATAGTAGTAATTATCTATAATTATAATATTAAATCTAATTAGGCTTTCCTGCTTCTTTGTAAATCCTCCTAATTCTTTTAGGTAGATACGTGTGATTATGTGAACCGACGAGCATCCTAGTTATCAACGTGTTGGCCGATTTTCCCGACTTGGAAACGGGGGCAGAGGTGTTGAGGGTGAATTATGACCAGCACTTAGTTACTCGCGGGTTTCTGAAGATAGTTTGAAGAATGTCTTGGACTCAGGCATACAACCTAGGCAAAGAGGATTGCAATCAGACTGCGAAGACTAGCCATTCCGATCTCGGAAAGATCCTGACACAGAGAATTCATTGACTAAAACCGGATATTTGACTTCATTAATCAAGAGTCAGGAGAATCTAGATTCAGTCACTCATGTCCATAAAGCAAAAGGAATATGAGTTTAGGAATTCAACTAGTAGATCTATGGCTGAATTGATGCTGTGCAAAAGATGAACTGGCATCGAGACCGTAGACGAGAACATGAGCATGAACGCAAATATGGGCTAGGTGGGAGCGAAAACAATGAAATGACCTAGGAAAGCACCTGTGCTCAAGGCCCAAATGCATGCAGAGTTTCTGTCTGACAGGCCAGAACATCGTAGAACAAACTCATATCCAAGTCTTCGAGAGCCGGATACACCCTTTCTTCAGGCGGAGCTTGGCCGCGAGCTAGAGCTTGCTCGTTCTCCATCCATTCTTGCAGAGCCTTTCTCATCGCCGGAGGCGTGATGCTGGAATGATACAGTACGTTCAGTGCCTGGAGGCGCATGCCGTTCACGTGCTCGTCGCCCTTGTTGTCGTGGATGTGTGGGCTCTGGGACTTGATCTGGTAGATGGCTACGCCGGGGTCAGATTCCCGAGGGGTTTCGTGTCCGTCGGTCAGCTGGTCGCCCATTTTCTCCAGCAGATAGATGTACTCGAAGGGTTCAACGGCAAAGCCGCCCGCGATCTTCATCTTCTTGGCAAGGGACATGCTCATGGCATGCTCACCGGCATTGCCAGTTTTGATGCAGTCGGTACCGTAGCCCGAGAAATGCTGGAGCAGAGTATTGAGCCACTCGTTGACCACCCGCGAGCTCCGGCCTTCGCGGTCGAACATCAAGCGGCCGTCACGATGTTTCGGTTTCGAGCTCCAGGAGATCCGGACCATTGCGTCCTCAGCCTTGGCCATGTGGAACCCAGCAGCGTAACATTGGCAGTATTCGAGGACCGAGCTCGGCACGTAGTTGTCGCCATCGATGAAGCCAACGTAGTCACGTCCCTCGCGCGCGGCGAGAGCCAACCCGACTAGCATGCCCTCCCCCTTACCGTTGCGCACGAGGCCATCGGCACCCACGATGTCGGAGACCCCCGCGGCGACGAACGCCTTGGAGACTCCAAGGTCCTTCTGGTGGATCGCAATGCCGGCTCGGTTTCTGGAATGGCAAAACTCGTCCAGCTTGTGCACCTCCGTCGCGTATCTATCGACGCCGTTGCGGCTGCTGTTGGAGACTAGGATGATCAAGCAATCGTGAGGAATACCAGCGAAGAGGGACTCGATGGTGTTGGAGTGTTCGTCCTTGCACATCACGATGATTGCCATTCTAGACTCGATGGCGACAAGACCATCTGCGGAGACAGTGTCACTGGACGAGGTTGCTTGGCCAGATCCCGCATTCAGCTCGAGGACATGTTGCATCTCGTGAATCCGAACTGAGCCGATTTGCTCGAAGCGAGGAGGTTTTGTGAGTCTCATGGTGGGAGATGTGAGTTGATCTTGAAAATGTGTCTCGGAAATTTGATATCGGGATATGAGTGTTGATGGGAGTCTCTCAGATGACGGCCAGAGCATACAGTAGTTTCTGTGGTTTAATACTCCTCTCTCTACCTTTGTTCTAGGCATTATTCATGTTTTCTTTGGAAGCCAGTGTGAATCACCGTGTCAAGCGTCTGCTTTTTTGTTACCAACAGTTACATGTTCCAACTCGCAAAATTTGTGTAACTAACAGCCTCCAAGTTCCTCATATCCGGGCGCAGATCCCAACGACAGATTAAAAACATTGTTCTTGTTGGAAACCAACAGCTTTGTTGTCAACCCCACCACAAGGTCTTGACAATGTGACAAGTCCATTGTTGCCTCCAATTATAGTCGAAGGATACTATCTTTGTTAACCCGCGAGCGGCCGAGCGGCACATTCACTGACACGTAAATCTAATCAACATCCGAGTCGATTACATTGGAGAGAATTCACCCTCTTGTTCAATGGCTGGCAGGATTCAAGTCAGTATCCTCTAACCTGGGGTCACTTGTGAGTTGCGCAACAGGCCTTTTCAGTAATCTTCAAGTCGTAATCTCAGCATGATCCCGTCACTAACCCAAAATGCAGCAATCACAATCAAAAGTCTTATAGATGTTTTGCCAAATGGTACCAAATGCGTTTTCATGTTACAAGTCTATCAAATTTGAAATAATACAGCCCTTTAACTGAGCAAGCGCCAGTCTTCCATCCCTGCATGTATGTCTTGTGCTTGCTTGGTATTACATGATCAAGGCGAGGGAGCGTTCATCGTCGAATGAGAAAAGTCCGTGGGTGTGACCGAAGTCAAGCGTCGATGGCAGCTGATAACGAAACGCTTACTCGAGGTCGAAGGAAGTAGGGCCGGTGTAGGACTCGACCATGGCGTTGGGCTGGGTGGCGATGACGAGCTCGTCGTTGGGGATCAGGTGGGAGCCGGTCTGGTTGGTGCTGGGGCTGATGGGCTGGGAGACGGTGAGGGTCAGGCCGGCGTCGGAGCGGACGATGTCGAAGGTGCGGGAGGACTGCTCGCAGGGACCCTCCTCGACGTCGGGCAGGTTGGAGGTGCCCTTGGCCAGGAAGAGGCCGGAGCACTTGACGCCGACGGTCTCCATGGTGCCGGGCTTGATGACGTTGAAGGAGTAACTGAGGCGGGGGTCAGTTGGGAGTTGATGGATATCTTGGCATTGAGCTCAAAACTTACGAGCACTGGGCGCTGTGGGGGATGCAGCCGGCTTCAAAGTCGGAGACCTTGAAGATAGCGTTGCTCGGCTGGATGGCGGCGGCGGAGGCGACGGCGGCCGAGGCGAGGATGGTGAGGAACTGCATTTTGATGGTTGAAGAGGTTGGGTTGGTTGGGTTAAAGAGAAGTTGGTTGAGTTGATTAGAGTTGTTGAGTGTGTAGTAGGAGACTTGTGTGGTTGTATTGTGAGGATGAAGAGACAAGACCAACTTCCATCCGAATCGTCGAAGATGTTATATACTCGAATCGTTGCCACGATCTCTGCATACTCCGGTTGTCAATACGAGGTATTGGACTCTCTCCCACTCGCAAATGACGATCAGTGATGTTGATCTGTGGAGCTGGGCAATGCTTCACTCGTATTCGGGGCCATTCCCCGCTATAGGAGAATAACGACGTCATATCACCCAAGTCCCCTTTAACGTTATGTATGCTAAGCTAACCAAAACAGGGAACAAAGTCCACTGGAGACTCAACACTCAGCCTTGGTCGCTGGGCCAAGGGACGCAAGGAAGCGCTATCGAAGGCGCGCCGAAGCGCGCCGGCACGCCCGTCTATGCTCATCCCAACACCGCCCCGGGCCCCCGGAAAAGCTCCGTCCCCAGAAGCAAGGGGCGGGGGGAGGGAGATGAACAGGATGCTTCCATGAATACAGTGCAGACGTCAGTGTTGTTTTTCCCCGCTGCTTCAGGGCTCACCTGCAATCAGGCATCAGATGACAGTCTGGTCGCGACTCTGTCGGTTACATAAAGCCCGCCAACTTTGGATCGCAAGCCTCTCGTCATGCAGTGGTAATTGGTGGTGAGCGCGGAATGTTTACACCGGTCTCGGGTCTTAAACCGTGGTTGGAGTTCGCCTCTGCCTCGGCCCACTGGTCTGAGGCTCAAACAAGAACTGAATCTGCTCGATGGACACCCATTTCGGTTGCGCCGGCAGGAACCCGTCCAGGGTCAGGGTATCTGTTATGTCCACTTCCAACCCCACCATCACATATCATCACATTTCTAAGCGGATGTCGGGTACCGCTGGTGGACCGGGCATGACCCCAGGGATGATATCCTCGAACCTAAGCGAACTCGCTTCCCAAGATACGCACACCGCCATAGGCATCCAGCTCTTGCAGGCCTGTAAAACAACCAGAAAGATGCACTTCTGTGTTGTGACTGGGGTCTGTCCTTTCCGAGCGCAACTGATTCAACCTGGACGACCGTAGTGTGAGTGGAGATCACAGATCATGTGCTATGTCGGTCGGTACGTGTCCTTGGACAACTACCTGTAGAAGTGATAAGAAACTAGTCGGAAAGCGAAGGCAACTTGGCAAAAAAAGCTTTGCCTTGCTAAGAAAGAATGAAGCCGTTCGCGATCCGCTTTCAGGATTTGTCTCAGCGGGGCGGCCTCTCCCCAAAGCATCACGACGCCCGGGCCGCTCGTAGGGCCGAAGAAATGGGGACGGGAGATGTTCTAGTGGGACCTCGGAGCGATCCACGGCTCGCCCCTTGCGTCACATTAATTACACAAGCTTTTCGGCTATATTTAGGCGGTGGCTTGAGCAGAATTCATGCCATGATCACAGTTATTGGTTGAAATCGTGCCAGTTACCAGAATAATTCCCCAAAATGAATGATTTGGGCAACTTGGATGACAGTGATGGGTCCCATCAGTCTTCCGGTCTCCAAATCCGAACTCCGCGGGCGTAATGGAAACGCAGGAGTTGGGTCTAACTAAACATTTCCTCAACCGTGTGGTGATCGGGTGCCGCAAGAAGTATACTCGGAGGAAAGTGCGAACTAATCACTGCGGCATGGAATACGACCATGACATAATTATCGCCCGACGAGAACGACTTATTCCAAGGCTGAGTCGGTCTAGCTCCTTTCGTCAACGGCGTGTCCTAACAATCACATCACGTAGCGTAGCGTCGTTCCGGTCAGCCCCATTGCAACGTTGCTACGTCTCAGCAAACCGCCATCCGCGGATTTCGGGCATTCCATCGCAAACCCCAAGATACACCGAGTCGGTGTCACCCACGTTGGTTCCTCGAAGTGGCGATCCTCCACTATTTCCCCATGCCTATCCCTTTATCGTCAGACTACATAGTGTGATGGGTAGATTTAACCCCTAACACTAGTATCGTGGGGACAGAGATCCAGTTTGAATGGCTAGAAAATCGCTTAACAAGTTAACAGCACCAGCAACAGGAAGTACCAGTGGGAACAGCTTAAGCCACAAGAACCTGAATAGGGGTTAAAACTTTGGCCTGCAACCGCAGTAGAGCCATTCTTAGGCATCGATGGGGAAAGGGGACGCAGCCGACGGGATCAAACAACCTCATAACTCGTATTTGGATGGTTATGGACGTGATCGACATACACGCTGATAGACCCACTGAATCAAGTGTCACTGAGCCACAGATGCGTTAACATGACTCGAAGGGGTCTTCCTCTAGACTTCATATCCACGAGTGTCGGCCTTCTTGAAGGGAATCTTGGCTTCTTGCCGACTTCCAGACATCATGGGGGACGGACATTCCGAGGTTTCACGGACCAGTTCCTGCCGCCTTCGTACTGTCAGTTGATATAGCCCACCAGTATTTGACAAGGTCAGTCGCCATATCTCATACTTGACATAGACAAGGAGCACCAAATTCGGATGCACTGGGACAGCCAGTGGTGAAAGTCACAGCAGGTAACGTCGATAAGACGCTCTGCTGTGCATTCGATCCATGGCTGAGTGAAGTGGAAAAGGAAGACACGACATGAAATCATGTCACCTCGAGACTCGCCCTGATGTCGAGTGACGAATGACGCCTGGTCAGTCTTGGGGCTTAGCAGAAGGCACTGAGAACAATAGCGACACCTTCTACAATGATCTTTCACGAAGTATGGCTTGCATCTCAGCTCAGTCTGTGCTCGTTCACAGCATGGTTGTGATCCAACTTCAATACCTCAAGCTCCCCGTTTTAATCAGCGGACCATCGACGGCAACAGTCGCAGGATACCAATCACCGAAAAGCCACTTAGCACGGAATTGGCTTCGGGCCTGGCGCCGCATATGCCCTTCCTCCGTTGTCGGGAACACCACCGGTTCCGTAAATGTTGATGAAAATTGAAGGATCGTTCTGCTGATAGGCTCCCGGAAACTTGGCCGTCGAGCTAGGTGAGAACGAGCCTGATCCCATGACCTTGATGTTCGCACACGAGATGTAGAACTGCGCGCCGTTTTGGGTGTGCGCAGAGTGAAGAGCGAGCAGCTCAACGCGCAGCAGGTAGTCTCCGGGGGCAATGCATTGAGGCAAGTCGAAGTAGCTCCAGCCGTTGTCACTGATCATCTTGTCGACAGCCCACTTCCCGGAGGCGGTGTCGAGGTTGTCCCCCGCCACCTTGAACCAGTCAAGTCCGGTTACGCCGGTGGAGGCGGCGCTGCGGACCTTTGCAAGCCAGGCGGTAATGGGGCCTTGCGGGGGTCAGCTTGTTGTTGTTTGGGTAGCTGGTATTTTAACGGTGCAGTTTTGGTATTTAGCCCGATCTAACCATATCCATTAGCCGCGCTACCTTCGCTACGATATATAATAACCCACGAAGTACTAGTATTTCTTAGGTATATTTATAAGCAAGATTACATAATATAATAATAATATCGCTACTATCTAGTAAATAACTATTTACTAGCTAAATTTATACCTTTATAGATACTTATAATATTAGAGATTAGTAGCAATACCTTTAAAGAGTACTAGCTATAAGTCTACTAGTACTACTATAATATAAGTATTATACTAAAGAAAAAAAGAGTTATAAATAAGGGCGCCCGGGTTAATATATTATATAATTGCAAAGGTATATATAAGTTAATTATATTAAAACGAATAATAATAATAAAGTAGTATAGCTACCCCTTTATAAGTTAAATCCTTTAAGTTACTATAACTAGCCGCTAGGTATAGTTAATCCTTAATAGTTATAAGTATTATAACTATGCTAGCACGTGCAAAAATAAGCTTAGAGCTATCTTATTATTCTAATAGTTAAGTTTTAATAAAGCGAAAGTTATAATAGAAAGTAGCCTAGTAGAGAAGTTAATATATAACTATATTAAGGAGCTCTCTACTTATAATAATTTAATATTATAAGAGATCGGGAGATTATTATTATAATAAGAAGGTATATTATTAACTAACTAGAAGGTCTGAAATTATTAGTAATTACTATAGGAGGAAAGGTATAGCCTATTAACCTCTATATAGCTATTCCTCTATATCCTTAAGAGCAAAACTAATAAGGTTCCCTTTTACTATATTTAATATAGGGAAGATAGTAAGATTAATAGTATTTTCTAGACGTATAAACCCTACCTAGATATAATAAAGCGAAACCTAGAGCTATTTATAATAGATAATATATATAAGGTAGGTATATATATATAGTTTATTTTAATAAAAGCTTTTTACTAATATAACTCTATAAGTAAATCGATTTAATATACTACTCTTCTAGATTATAAGCCTTACTAGTATTAATATTATATATAATACTACCTTCTACTTAGTATCTACTAAGATAACTAAATCTTTTAGTTAGGTATTAAGGTAACTATAAGAACTTCTTATTATTAGCGAAATACTAGATCTAAGGGTAATTATTACTAATTTTAATATAGGCTTAAAGAGGGTAGCTAGAGAGATCTTCCTATATATA
>JAVHLU010000146.1:0-88005 GCA_036785755.1 Colletotrichum ledebouriae
TTCCTTAACTTTAGTAAGGTATTCTTCTATACTACTAAAGTCTTCTAAAGTAGTATTAAAAAATTCCCTATAAGTTAGGAATTCGTTTATAAAACCCTTAGGCTTATATAAATTAGCGAGTTTTTTCTAGGCTTTAGGCGCTATTATAGCGTCTTTTATAACCCGTAGGGGCCTATTAGTACATAATAGCTATATATAAACTAGTGCCTTATTTTCCAGGTCCTTATAAGTCTCGCTTATAGGTGCCTCTAAGTTGATATTTATATCCTTGCTAGCTAAAAGAGCCTTAACTCTTCAAGCCTAAGTAGTATAGTTAGAGGCTCCTTTAAGCTTAGGGATAGTGAATTTAGCGTCTATTATAGGCGTAGTTATTATTGTTAATAGTATGAATAAGTAGGAGGTTATATAGTATAGCAGTATAGGTATTAGCCTTATATAGAAGGGCTTGAGGTTTAAATCTCAGTTTCGTTATTTTAGGCTTTTCGGGTTTTTTCGGCGTTATTCGGCGTTTTTTAGCTCATATAAGCTAGGCTTGTAACCTCTTAGGTTACATAATCGTTCACAACGTAATTAATAGCTCAAAAGGGAAATAATAAGTATAAATAAGTTAATATTAAAGTATCTACCTTCTAAGTAAAAGGGAGTATTCTAGAGAGGGAGAGGCGAGTTATTCATACTTAAGGCTTAGTTTCTAGAGCCTTCTATAGCTATATAAGCTGCTTACTAAGCTGCCCTACTTATGTCCTTATTTAGGTTATTTATTAAGTAATTTAATAACCTAAAACCCTTTTAGGTTTAACCTTAACTTAGGTAGTGAAAGCTAGCAGTTTCTATAGCTTTCTAGAGGCTTCTTCTAACAGTATACACAGTATTAATAATACTGTAATACACTGTATTACGTAATCAACCTCTATTATATCGCCTCTATATTATTATATATTTTTAGTATAGGGTTTTATAGTATATCTCTTATAACTATAATTAGCATTTACTACTATAAATTAAAGAGGAGTAGTTCTACTAATATTTTTACTAGTAGTAGCTTAATAATAAATTAGCTCTAACCTATAACCTTTGCTCTTACTAAGGATATATATATACCTATAGCTACTATATATAATCCCTTAAGAGGGAATAAGAGAGAGGAATTAATAAGAGAGACTTAAAACCTAGTATTATAGGGATATATTAGATACTTAGTAAGATATGTTCTTAACACTTATAACTTCTATAAGGTCTAGATCCCTATATTATTAATAGTTATTATTATATAAAATATAACGTTTAATAAACGGACTTTCTATATAAAGAATAAAATAAAAGAGGCTATCCTAGAAGATATTATTTATAAAATAGTAGAGGAGATTAAAAACCTATGTTATAAGTTAACTTTAAACTTTAGATCCTAGGTATTATAAATAAGGATAAAGCTATATTAATAGTTATAACTAAATAGTTACTTATACTAACCCTTATTCCTATAGTTAAGTCTCTAAATACAAGAATCCTAAGACTTCTAAAGCGATTAGTAAGCTAGAAAAGGAGTAGCTATTATACCCTGATCTTATATAAGAGCTAGATAAAAGCCTAGCTCTAATAGATAGAGTAATAGATATAATATATATATTAGAAACGAATTATATAAATAAAGCTATTAGGGAAGTTAATTCTAAAGAGGAATAGATCGAGGATTATATTATAATTAAATTACTACCTACTTTATAAGATATTTCTAAAGTAAGTAAGTATAATAAGAACGAACTTCTAAATAAGAGACCCTTAAATCTATTAGTATAGCTATATTAGGATAATAAAGAGAGGGCTAATACCAAATAGAGGTCTAACTAGGTATATAACTAGGAGGACTATAGCTAAATTTATTAAAGCTAATAACTATATACTTTACTACCTAGTAACTTATAACTAGGAATAATAGAGAGTAAACCCCACTCTAGTTACTAGTTTTTATTATAATACTATATAGAGTAGGAGTAGGTATCTAGCTTCTTTAAGACTTTTATACCTAATTAGTAGAAAGCTTTCTTAGAAGCTAGTATAGAGTACTATACGCTCTATAGCTATATTTATATTACTATTTATAGCCCGAAGCCTACTTATATAACTATAATAATTCATAAATATCTTATTACTAATAACCTTACTAAGCTACCTCGCTTATAGAAGGAACTTTTAAACCTCCTATAAGCGCTCTAAACTTACTTTAAAGAAGTAGCTAAGGTTAAGATAAGTAAATTATAATAAATAAATATATAGCGCGTTATTAATTAAGAGATAATAATAAAGAGACTAATCCCTTTAAAGTAGGTATTTACTTATAAATTTAATAAGGATAATATCCTTAATAAATATAAAGTAAGGATCTATATTTAAGGTAATTAGTAAGAGAAGTTACCCCTTAAATAGACTTATATAATAACCCTTATTACTTATACCTTTAGGGTAGTAATAGTAATTACTATATAATTTAACCTCGAAGTTAAATAGTTTAATATTATTAATATATTCCTAAACGCTTCCTAGGACCTAAATAAAGACCTTATTATTTATAAGCTACTAGATAGCTTTAAGTAGCTTAGAAAGTATATTAAATTATACTATACGCTCTATAGGCTAAGGGATATACTACTACTCTAGTATAAGCAGTTCTCCTTAACCTTTTAGCGCCTAGGCCTTATACTTATAAGTAAAAACCTATACCTCTTTTAGTTAACTATTAAGAAGGTTCTTATTATTTTCTATATAAATAACTTCCTTATTCTCTTTTATAAGAATTATAAAGAAGTAATATAAAGGGTAATTACTAGCTTAAAAGAAGTATATAAGTTAAAGAAATAAGACTTAGTTAAGTACTATCTTAGAATTAGGGTTATCCTTAACTAAGCTATATAAAAAATATACCTCTTATATAACTAGTATATTAAATAGGTTATAAAGAAGTTTAATTTACTTAGTATAAGAGCGCTAATAACTCCCCTTCTAAACCTATTACTTCTAAAGAGTAAAATAGTAATAACGCTATTAGAGGTAAGGAGTTTCTAAGAGAAGATTAGCTCTATACTCTATATTATTATTATAATCCGACCCGATATTACTTTTATATATTCCCTGCTCTCGAGATTTCTAATAAACCCCGCTCCTTATTACTACGCTACTACTAACTAGGTTATATAATACCTATATTATACTTATTACCTTATAATACGCTTTAGTAACTTAGGGGGTAGGTAGGTATTATTAATTATAAGCAACGCTTCGTTTATAAATAATAAGGAGATATAGAAGTTATCTTAAGGGTATATAATCTTACTCTTTAGAGGACTAATTTAATAGAAGGCTACTTAATAAGCTATAGTTATAATATTAATAATAGAAGCAGAGCTTCTAAGCCTTAAATATATAGCTAAGGAGATTATTACTCTTTAGAGGCTATTTAGGGATATCGCTCTTAAACTTAGCGATATTTAGAAGATTTATTATAATAACTAATAGATAATTTATCTTATAGTAGGTAAAAAGGAACGGATCTTAACTAAGCTATAGCACGTTAATATTTAGAATATATAGCTATAATAAGAATTAACTAGAGGATTATTTAGCATAGTATATATACTAGCAAATAATATACTAGCTAATAGTCTTATAAAGGTTCTTAACTATAAGAAATTCGAATAGTTCTATTTACTCCTTAATCTAAAAGATATATAGAGAATAATTATAATAAACAAGGGATGCTCTAAATAAATATAAGAGGGCTAGTAGCGCCTAATTTTTAATTAATTTATAGCCTACTAGCTAGGGAGCTTAAAGTCGCTCTTATAGGAGTAAAAGAATATAATATACCCTAAAGGGCTACCCTAAAATACTAATTTTCTACTACCTAACCTCAGAGGATTTACTTATATTAATCTATTAGGATATTATATAAGGGTAGTAATACCTCTAGTAAATATATACTAATAAGATTATTAACTATATAGCATACCATAGTAGCTATATCGCTAGTAAGCGGATAAGGTATAGGTATACCTATACTAACTACTAGGGTTCTAAATAGAACTAGGGCGGGAGATAGAGCGACGACGCTATATATACTAGAACTACTTATTACTATAGAAGCCCTACCTAAACCCTTATTATTACTACCCTTCTTTACTACTACGATCTCCTCCTTCTAGGTAGTAATAGCCTCGTGGAGCGTAGCTCTCTAATAAGCGAGGGTTTATAGGTTATATTAGAAGATAGTTATAGAAACGAAGTATATATAGAACCTTATTTTTCTAATTACTAGGTCCTTTAAAGTCTTAGCTTTCGTATATTAGTAGGCTATAATAGCAATAGGGGTGCTTATCTATTAATAAGGCACCTTACTCTTATAATAGTAGTTATACTTACCTACTATACTAAGTAAGTACCTTCTATCTAATAAGCCTAAAAGCTTACTTATAATATATTAAAAGTAGTACTTATTAAATAGGGGTACTTACTCTACCTCTATACCTCTACTAGGGGGAGGAGGGCTAGGAGGGGGCTCTAAACTACCCTTACTAGTACTCTCCTCCTTATTTATCTCCTTAGGGATTATAATAATAACGAGGTTAGTAATATTCTAATATATAATTATAATAATAAAAGGATTATAACTTACTAGGAGCTATCCTCTTAGATTACTTAAGAGAGTAACCCTAGGGCTTCTTAAGCTATGAACCCTTACCCTTAGAGCTACCCCCTATAGGTTACTTCTCCTTCCTTCTACTCGCTATATAATATATTAATATATTATATATTAATAATAAGAAGGAATAATATATATATAACCTTATTATTACTCTCTAGGGGAGGAGGGCGTACCCCTCTACCCCTAGCTTTATTCTTACTTTTAGTAGCGCGCGCCTTCTTAAGGGCTATAGCCTAACTAGTCTTCTTTTTAGGAGGTATCTATAAATATATTAGTATATTATAATAGCTTTAAGATTATCGCGTAATATAGTTATATATACGCGCGCGTAATAAGGTTATTATTAGAACTTAAGTTAGGTATATATATAGTTATTATAATATATATAGGGAAGAGTCAAGGAGGTAGGAGGGTAGCTAGGTTATTTTATTTAGAATTAATATAATAATAGCTACCCTACCTAAGCTAATAAGAGATAACGAATTCTATTGCTATTAGTAAGAGTTAGTAAATAAAGGGTATTATAATAATAATAGTAATAGTTATAAAGGTAGAAAACTATAACTATTTACGCTTTACTTATACCTAATATAAATAACTTTACTTTATTATCTCTTTTATAAATAGGCTTATTAATAGGTTATTTATAGATATATCGCTTTATATTTAGGTATTTTAAGGGATATTATATAGTTAGGCGTTTTTCTAGCTATTATTATATCTAGGGGGGTATATTATATTACTTTTAGTATTACCCGTTCCTAGCGTAGTATATAACTAATATTAGCTCCGGAGTAACCTTTTTCTAGAGGTCGTTCCTCTAACTATGGTTATAAGTAACCACGTTATAGCTACTCTCGTTATAATAGAACAAGCTCTTTAGTAACTATAAATGTGGCCCTATAGGACGTTTCTCAACAGCTCTGCAATCCGGCACTATTCTCATGGATCCAAGTATCAGCACTACTGAGGTGCGTATTAACATTGATGGTTGCATTTCAAACATGGAAAAGGAGTCTGGCAAGCTGACACAGAGACAACTGAATCAGGCCGTCGTCGCGTGGTCGTTCGCCTGGGCCGGCGCTCAGGCAGATGCAGCCAGATACCTCGCGCCCTTTGATGCCATCGAAGCGGTTCGTGTGAGGGAAGGAAATATTCCGTACACCCAAATCCCCCAAGTCCAAGGGAGCGGTGTCGACGATCCGCTGTGCGCAACTGGCTTCGCACACCAGCATGGACACGCCGGTCTTTGGCAGTGGAACGCCACGACGCAGCGAGCAATCTACGACCTATACAACCGCAATGTCCAGGCGAGGCCCGCCTTCAACACTTCTGTCATTCTTCTTGAGGGCTATTCCCTACAAGGTGTCAAGGCCGTTGACCCGTCCACGTCCTCCTTCCCCTGGCGTAATGCTTTCAATGTCATTGCGTACGGCTTCTCCCCTTTTCTTTTTTCTCCCCTACCTACGTTATACCCCACCCCCTGTCTAGCTTTGTGACTGGCTTTATACTAACCACTTTTGTCCCCCTGTAGTGTTATCAACGTCAACTACCTGCCCGACCCGTCCCTGGACGCAGCTGCCATCCGGTGGAGGACACAAACACGTGCCCTGTGGCGGGCTGATCAACCTAGGACGAAGCCCCTGACCTACGTCAACTACGCCTATGGCGACGAGAGCCTTGAATCCATCTACGGTGATTCTCTGCCCAGGCTCCGCGGGTTAAAGGCAAAGTACGATCCTCATGGTAGATTCAGCTATTACAGCCCTATTCCGGCCGGCAAGTGAGATTCGATCGAAGTCTCATGCACTCACTAGACCATCTTCTTTTCTTCTGTCTGGCCGGGGTTATCACGCGCCTTGCCGCCTGACTAAGGCCTGAAAGGGTCAACAACACCATAAACAAGGTGGCCAAAAGGCGAGCAAGGATCCCTAATCAACCCATTTAGTATCAAGACTATGCTTCAATCTCACTACCTAGGTAGAATACCAATTCAGACTCTTTAAGCTTGGTTTCCAACGTCTGTATCGTGGTTCACGAGGTCAGGGTGACAATTATCTAGCGACAATTTAGCGCCAACCGGTCCTCGGTAGCTAGTATAGTCGGTGATGTAACTAATGTTGTTTCCATCCAGACGCGAAACAGGCTTAGAGACTTAGCTAGGCTTGCTAACTACCCACGGGTACCCATATAGGTAGCCCCACTTTAATTACCTATAGGTTAATAAGCCTATAGGTAGTAGTACCTATAAGTTAATACTATATAATACTACCTATAGATAAAAGTATCTTATAATTAGGTTTTAGTAAAAATATAAGTAAGATAACTATAAATAATTATTATAACTGAGATAATATAAATTTATTTACTATTAGATAAAGAGCTTATATTTATTAATAGAGTTCTTCTTCTCTACTTTCTAGTTATTAATTTAGAAAAGTAGCTTATAAATAAGTGAGGTACTTATTAAGATATAAGAGGTATAAGTAACTAGCTTAACTAGGATAGCTAACTTAAGTATTTTAGCTATTAAGTATTAAATAAAGGAAATAATAGCTTATTTATAAAGCTATCTAAAATATCCTTATTTTTATCCTTATCCTTAGATATAGCTTAAATACTAGCTATATTACTCTCCTCTAAAATAATAATAAGATATTTAATATATTATTAAAGATCTTAAGATATTTCTTAATATTATTTTTCTCTAAAAGGGAAGAGTAATTAAAAGCCTCTCTAATAATATATTACTACTCCTTAAACGTATTAGTAATATTAGTATTATTAGAGATCTCTTTAAGTATTATCTAGGAAAGCTAAGCTTTATTATACCAATTAATCTTAATAGTTAGAGTATTAAAGATAGTATTAGCTAAAAAGTTAAAGTAAGAGTAATAGTAAATATAGTAAATAAGGCTAAATAAGTATTCAAGGGGGATAGAAGTTAATTAGATAGATAAGAAGTCTTAAGCTATTTAATAGATATTATAGAATTTATGGTTACTATTTTTTAAGTAAACCTAAAATTACTATATAGTTTCTATAGGATATATAGCTAATTATATTAGCTATAATTTTAGCGAAATAGTAATATATTATACTAGTATTAAAGAAGTTATTATAAATATTTCTAGCTTCTTAAGATATTAATAGCTTTCCCTATTACTAGTTAGTATAATTAATTACTATATTAGATTACTATAAATACCTTTTCTTTAGACTATATAGCGTATACTATAATCCCTAAGTTATAGCTTAGTTACTAATACTATAGCGCTCTATATCTTTATAATATTACTTAGTATAAACCTTAATAAAGTCTTATTATACTTAAGTCTAGAGTATAGTTGAGGGAAGGAAAGTCCTTAAAGTAGTTAGTAAATAGGAATCTTATATTATATATACTTATAATTAAGGTCCTAGGTTTATGTATAAGTAATATAATAATACTATATACCTTAAAAGACTCCTTATTAATAAGCTTCTTAATATACTTAGATAGCTTATCTTATCTATTCTTAATAGCTATCTAAAGTACTACTACCTGAGTATAGTCTTTATATAATACTTTTTCCCTTAATATAATAATATAAAGATCTAAGTAAACTATTATAACTTATAATAAAGTAAAGGTATAGCTAGGAGTAAGGTTATTTAACTAGCTTAGTAAGTCAATAAAAAGTAAAAAGGGGCTAGTAATATCGAGTAAAATATTAAGAGCTTCCTAATTAGCTTTAGTAAAGGTAAACTAAGGATATAGAGAGTACTTTTTAACCTAAGCTAAAATTATTATCTTTAGCTCTCTTATATAAATATATATTAATATAATAGAGTTCTATCTTATCTTAATATTATAAAATAGGTATAGTAGTTACTAGTCTTTCTAAGTAGACTTCTAGAGGTTAAGAAACTCTTATATCTTCTTATTAGATAGCTTTAAGGAAATAGCTAGAAGCTAAATCTATAGAATTATTATTAATAAGTAGATAAACATTTCTAAATATTAATAATTACTTACCTTTTAAATAATATCTCTAAATAGATTAAGAGAAGTATTTTCTCTAGTATCTAGATCTTAGCTTTCTAAGCTAAATAGGTTATTATTATTAGAGTCTTCTTTATCTTTTAAGTAAGTAGTTAAAAGCTAAGACTCTATAGATATATCTACTATAGGGATCTAAAGAGCCTTAAAAATAGCTCTAATAATTCGATTAAAGATATATACTAAATAGTAAATATAATATATTAGCTAGACTAGAGATATTAAATCTTTTATAAGTTCCTAAGCTAAAACCTTAGGCTTAGAGGAACTTATATTATCTACTAAAATAGTTTAAAGGTTAATAGTTTTCTATCTCTTTTAGTATATCCCCTTAAGGAGATTTAATATAGCTCTTACTTACTTAATTACTATATATCTATTAGTTATATTAATAGTATTAAGGAGTACTTATTATAATCTCTATTACTAATTAATAAAATAATACAGAATACTAAGTAGAGAGTATTTTAAGCTAGGAGTACTCTATATATTATATATAAGAGAGATATAAGTATTAGGAGGAATTAGCTAAAGAGCTACTTATTAGATCTATAAAGCCTCTTTAGATACCTATTTTTAAAGGGTTTATTATAATAATAAGTAGTAAAGTAAACTAAGATATAAATAAAAGTTCTTAAAAGTAATATTTATAATAGAATCAAGAGAAAGGTTAGCGCTAATAATAAAGTAAACTAATACTTATTATTTTAAAAAAGGTATATTATAAGCCTCTTAAACTATAATTATTATAAAAGATTATTATAAAGATACTAATAAACTTATAAGTGTTATATTTTCTCTATTCTTCTATATATAATAATATACTTTTTAGTTAAGATATTATTATATAATACTTATACTAGAGTTTTTAATTACTAGATAAGTAAAAGATTATTAATAATATTTATAGAGTACCTTTAGCCTCTGGCTACTGCATAGTGATTTTACCTGCTTAAGTGCAATAGACCTTCTAACTCCGCGCCTCCTGATAATATATAGCCTTCGGTTATGTAATTATAACTTTCCTAACTATAGCTATACTTATACGTGCCCTACTAGATAGCCTCACGATCTTTAACTTTATATCGATAATAACGTAGTTTTTAATTATTCAAACTACGAAACTATCGACTTTTCCTCATGCCTCGCGCGGGCTTAGCGTTTTCATATGCGGGGTCTAGTGCTAACATGGTTAAGGATTTGTCGTGGGTTATAGGTATGCCCAGGACTTCGGATAAGGATAAGGATAAGGGAGAGGCATAAGGCCCTGCTCGCAGAGCTTCTTATACTTCTAGCTATAAGAACCTCTTAGGAAAGACCTCTCTAGTTAAGGAGTTACCTCTTATATAGTAGCGTTTATAGTACCTTTAGCACCTTACTAGAAGGTTAACCTTTTAGGTTAAGGAGTTATCTCATATAGTAGCTTTTCTAGGCCACGAGAGCCCTAGTAGCCCGTTTAGCTCTAATATAATTAGCCCTAGTATAGCGCGCGTCTAACTTTATATAGTAATATTTAGAGGGTTTGCTTATAAGTAATAGGAATATATAGGGTTCCTATATTATTTTCCTTAACTAGTAGAGGGTATAAGTTAAAATACCTATATAATATTTCCCGAATTATACTTATAAACTAGGTGAATTTATTATAGTCTTTTTGCGAAGGGGCTGCGGCGTAATTCCGAACTCAATAGAGTACCTTTAGCTCTCTTAAGATTAAAATATAGCTTTAGTAGAATTATACCTAATAAGGAGTCTTATAAGGGAGAGTCTAAAATAATTTAGCTATTTCTTTTTACTTTAATTTATTAAGTATGAATTATAGGGTATATCTCCTAAGTAAAACCTATTTAAGATATTATAATAGAGATTTCTAAAATATGAAAAAAGGTTACGTAGTTTTAAGAATAAAAATAATAATTTATAAGTATAGCTATAAGCTAGTAGGAGGGAAATAAGTTATTATAAGCTAGGTAGTATCTAGTAGCTTAGAAGTATTTAATCTAAAAGGGTCTAGCTTATAATGGTCTAACCTAGGAGAACTTATTATTATTAATAATATACTAAGGATATAGAAGGGAAGATAACTTATAGATTACTATAAGGTAAATATAAATATAAAATAAATTATAATTATATAAGTAATTATTCTAGGGTTTAAATCTAGTTAGATCTAAATCCCTTATCTTTTTTCTTCTTCTACTTATATTTATCCTTTAATACCTCGCTTACTAACTAGCCCTATATCTAAAGAGAGCTCTCTATAAAAAGTAGGGAGCTCTTTATTACTAATTTAAACCTTTTTATTAAAAGCAGAATATAATTAAAATAAGCCTTAAAAGAAGCTAGTTAGAGAGATTTTAGAAACTCTATAATAAAGTATAAGTTATATAAAATATATTACTTAAAGTAGCCTAGATCTTAGTAGTTAATTTAAGATTAAATTACTACCCCTTAATTAGAATCTTATAACTAAGTTTACTTAAAGAATAAATAATAGTTAACTACTATAAGTCTAAAAGAAATAATAGCTAAAGATAGCTTAAAAGAAGCTAATTTAAATTATAAAATAATAAAAGGTTTATAAATAGAGACCTAGTAATAAGTAATATAATTATCGTCTTAACCTATTACTAAGAAATATAGTAATTATACTTTAGAAGATTTAAAAATACTAAAACATAAGTAATCTTTTAATCTTATAAAATAGATTAATAAGATTAGTTTAAGAAATAATATAAAGTCTTTCTCTCAAAAACTATTATTAAGTTCGATTCTAATTATAGGCTATAGATACTCTTTATAAGATTAGTAAGTAATTCCTTATTAATATATTTAAAAGTAAGAGATATCCTAATCTTTATACTATAGGACTTTATTAATATTAGTAGATATAAATCTCTACGCGATTTATACTAAGTATATAACCTTATAGAAGAAGGATATAAACTTAGTAAAGCAATTAATAAAGAAAGTAGTAATATAGACTACTAGAGTAGTTTAGTTTACTTAGATTACTTTAAATAATTATTATAATAATTATTTACTTCCTATTCCTAATACTACTACTAATTCCTAAATTTAAATAAAGCTCTACTTAGTTTACTTAGTTTACTTTAAATAATTACTATAATAATTACTTACTTCCTATTCCTAGTACTACTACTAATTCTTAAATCTAAATAAAGCTCTATTATTTAGAGCGAAAAGTTAAGCTAATAAGTAAGGTCCAAAACTTATAGCCAGTTATAAGGGGTATTATTCTATATAAGCTTAAGCTTAAGGAAGAAGGGGATTAGCTATAGAATAATAGAGAATAAACTATCTATTTTAGATAGGAAGTTAACTACTTAATTAATTGTAGTAAAGTTATCCTAAAGCTAGGATAAACCTATAAGCTCCTAAATACCTCTCTTAATTACCTAACTAGTAATTTTAGTAAATATAGCCTTAACTAATAGCTTAAAGGTAGAGCTATAGTAACGCTTAGCTATAATATATAATATATTCTATATCTTAAGGGTAAGATAGTATACTAAGGTAAAGTTACTATTTTAATTAATATAATAATAAAAGATTACTATAATAATATATTACTTATATCTTAATCTTCTTAATAGAAGAGTTTAGGATTAAGTACTTTTACTTCTTCTTAGAGAGGTGCTTAGGCTACTAGTATTTAGTAAGAGTAAACTAAAGAAGTACCTCCTCCTTAGTAAAGATATTACTAGCTACTAGATAATTATAATCTAGTTAAATTAAGTTATAGTTATTTATAATAGCTATAATAAAAGTAGTATAGCTTAAAAGACGCTTAAGCTTAATATAGAGTCTCTTAAGTATAACTTCCTAATTATTATAGAAGAAGTAGTACTCTTAAATATAGTTTTCCTATATTTATTATTATTATTAGTAATTATAGTAATTATTTATAGTAATTTACTTACTTAGATTAGCTTATTAATAATTATAGTAGATTACGTAGTAATATTAATAGTAGGTATTTTATTATTAATACTTATATTAAAATTTAGTAACCCCTTAATATTATCTAGATCTATTTAGGTATCCTTATTAATCTTATTAATAGGGATATCTTCCTAAGCCTTATCTCTATCTTTAGCTATAATATTATATTAGCTATAGGAGGCTATACTAGCTATTCTAGTGAGAAGCTAGCTTAGGTAAGTTCCCTTAGATATACTATAGAATTATTAGTATTTTAACTAAATTAATAGATAAAAATACTTACTAATAGGCTTTAATCTATTAGATCCCTTAAGCTTCTAGCTTAATATATTTAGCTATAGAACTATTAGTCTACTTACTTAAAGCCTTAAGGGCTTTAAGTTTATAAGCCTTCTACTACTTAAGAGCTTTTTTAGTATAATTAACTTCTTTTTAAGCCTTATTTATATTATTAATTTACTAGCGAGACTTCTTAGTATTAGTATTCTTAGAATACTCTAAGTCTACTTTTCGCTTTACTCCTATACTAGACCTAAGTAGTTAGCTTATAGTAGATTAGTATAAAGGATTACTATAAAAATAAGTAGAATATATTATAATTATATCCTAAGGATATCTTATAAAGTAACTTACTAAATAACTAAGAATATTAGCTAAATTAGTTATTTATTAAGAAAGATAATAACACCTTACTTATACTAGTTATAATTACGCTCTTATTATAGTTATAATAATTAGGTAAGTAGTTATTAAGAGAGAAGGTTTTTCTAGCTTTGAAATATTAAAAAGTATTAAATATATAACTAGTAGTCTATATATTAGTATATTAATTATTATAATTTCCCTCTCTTTTATCTTAAAAAAATAGAAATTAAAAATACTTTAAACTTTTTAAGAATATTTAGAAGATTCTCTATTTACTAAGCTTATTCCTATATTTTTATAATACTTAGTTAATTAATAGTAGATTTTATAAATTTTAAAATCCTTAATAATTAGGTTTATACCTTCTTACTAAGTACTTTAAAATCCTTAATAATTAGATTTATACCTTCTTCTTAAGTTAATTAAAATTATTATATATCTTAAATTCTTTTTCCTCTCTAATTTCTTAACTTTCCTCTTATAACTTATAACTACTTAATATATTAACTAGTAATTATCCTCCTAATTAATTATAATAATTATTTATGTTAATATCTATCTAAGCTGTAGCTTCTATATACTTTAAAATATAATATAAAGCTACTTAGGCTAGGAAGAAGCTTATTAGATTAGCTTAGAAGATTACTCTAGCTTAGAATATTATTACTACTACTTAGGATATTACTAATCCTACTCTAGATATTATTAATCCTTAGGGTATTAATAATCCTTAAGATATTAGTAATCCTCCTTAGAATATTACTAATCCTACTCTAGATATTACTAATCCTCCTTAGGGTATTAGTAATCCTACTTAGAATTTTATTATTACTACTCTAGGTTAAAATACTTAAGGAATTAAGCCTTTTTTAGCTAAGAAGATTAGGCTTTCTTTAGCTAAGAAAATAACTAAGCCTTTTTTAGTTAAGAAAACTAGACTTATTAAAATTATTAAGAAAATAGCTAGAAAGTTTATTAGAAAGTCTCTCCCTAGCTAATCTCTTATTCCTAGCTAATCTAAGAAGAAATATTATTAATACCCTAGAAATAAGCTTAGATTATTATTAAAAATAGCTATAAATTAATTTATTTTAGCTAAAACCTTTCATAAGATTAGGATTTATTAGAAGTTAACTAACCTTATTATCCCTAAGCTCCCTTTCTAATAACTTTATAAAGAGATCTATAATCATATTAGCTTTAATAATAATAGCCTTTACTAAGAGAAGATAGCTATTATTATTCTATAGGAGTCTTTAAAGAGCTTTCTTTCTAGCGTTTTTAAGAATATATATTCCTTTAATTTCTTAAGTTTATTAAACTAATAAAGTTAGTAATTAATCTTATTACTATCTATATTAAATATATTCCTATTATATCTAAGGACCTTAAACTAGTTAAAGCTATTTTAAAAATAAATAAGGTTTATAGTAATTAGTAATTTAAGTTATAAGGGTAAATAAGAGGTATTTAGAGATAAGTAAGTAGTAGTAATTATTCTAATAGTAGATAATATACTTATTATTTAGGCTAATTATTATAAAAAATATCTATAACTTCTAATCAAAAATATAGATTACTTATAGGTACCCTACTTATAAGCTACCTAAACCTATAGGTATAGTATTTATACTATACCTATAGGCTTAATTACCTAAACCTACTTAACCTATAGGTACCTATAAGTAATTACTACTACCTATAGGTACTACCTATAACTACCTACCTATTTAGCGGGTACCTATAGGACCCGCGGGCCGGGTAGTTGTCAACCCTAGACTTAGCTAACTATAAACATTTGCAGAGCATTATAGACCTATTTACGAATTGACTGTTACTACCTATTCCCATTAATAGTGAAACAAACAAACACGTACGCCCTCGTTTATTGTACCCTGATGAGGGTTTTCTAGTGTTGGTTGTTGTTGTATTTGACGCCGTGGCGGCAAGGGCGCAGTCGCCCTTGCGGCCGACCTCCCGAAGGGTATATGGCGTGGAGAGCCGTAGCCTTATAAGTATTGCTAGATACAATTCAAATCGTCCTCTAAGTCGTGCCTTGTGGCTACTAAGCGTTCTTTCTGTCCCTGGTTCCCGCCGGTGCCCCAGTTCCATTCTTGTGTTTGCGGCTTAAAGCCGGATATATGTCTGGAGAGGTCTGGGCTCCAGAGGCCTTGCCAGGTGTATGCCACTACACCACGCCGGCTTCCTGGTGTCGGTGACAGGCGTTAAAGAATCAGACACTTGGTGGAACAAGAGTGAAGAGTCTATAAAGAGGACTAGAACTTTCAATACAACATTCACGTTCTATGGCTACTGATCCAACACGTTCGCGTACTAGAACGAATCGCTCTGGCGCTGGCGCCATTCAAAAGACCTGACCTATCACCACATGCAATGATGAAGGCCTTCGTGTACGAAAGGGCTCTTCAAGGCTACGAGAAGGCATGGGGGCCAGACCACACATCGACACTCGACACGGTCAACAATCTAGGCCTTCGCGGACCAAGGCCGACTTGAGATCACTTATTACCTGCTAGTCTGCCTTCTCCTTTGGAGCTTCCGGTCGCTTGAGCCAAGCTACTTTGCGATGCATCCCGTCAAAAGGGATGAACGACAGGACTTGGCCATACCTCACCAGCATCAGGGACACCGCCAGACCACGCAACGCGCTCTCCAAGTCGACCCAGGGGAGGATGTAGAAGTCCCAAAACCTCGAGATCCAGGAGCTCTGGGTGACTTCGCGAATCATCTTCCACCCCCTGGTGCAAATCTCTTTGGTCTCGCCCTGGCGTTGTTGCTGATAGCGCTCCAACGCCCGTACCACCGAAGCCTCGCCGACATGCGGCTCGGACGACGCAAGATTCCTCAGCTCATCCGCCAGCACCGCGGCCGAGTGCAGCCCGTTTGTGAGTCCCAGCCCGTTGATGCTCGTGGTCTTGTGGACGGCGTCGCCGAGCAGGACGATGCGCCTGTGGTTCCAGACGCCCTCCAGAAAGCCCTCCTCCTGGTTCAGCATGCGCGTCTTGTCCTTGTCGGCGGCCGCCCACAGGTCGCGGAACTGCAGTCCCGGCGAAACCCACACGTCCGCGAGGGCCGCGGCGTGCTCCTCCATCTCCTGCGGCGTGTACCGGCGGCGCGTCCGCACCGGCCCGCCACCCGGGACCGGCATCAGCGTGGCAAAGTAGACGGCGTCGCCGGCCGCGCTTCACTGTACGGCCGCACGACTGCCGCGAGACTCGAAGAAGACGCCTTCTTCCAGCCGCAGCTTCTTGTCGTTGTTGGGTGCGCGACCCAGGAGGCCGTGGAAGCTGGTCAGCATGGGGCTCCCGGCGTCGTCTCCAGCGAGTCGCTGCATTACGGCTCTCGTGTGGCTGTGCACGCCGTCGGCGCCCACGACGACGGAGCCTGTGTAGAACCTGCCGTTCTTTAGGTGGACATGGGCGTCAGACAGGGTGATGTCGACAACCTCGGTGCTGGTCGCCACCTTGGCATTCCTCCCGGGGAGGTTTTCGTAGAGGATTTTGACGAGATCACTGCGCAGGAGCGGTTGGAATGGATACCCGTGGCTGCAGGCGGGGATTCAAACAAAAGACGTCAGCTCATGTACCGATTAACTAGAGGGGTTAAAGGGGGGACGAGGCACTTTTCACGCATAAGCTCCCAAAAGCGACTGACGGTGATGATGGTGCCATCCTGGCCAAACACACGCGCTTTGGCGTTTATATGGACAGAAGCATCTTGCACTTGCTTCATCACTCCAATCTGGTCCAGAAGCCGAACGGACTGTGGCCATGTGAAAATCAGGGCGCCCGAGTAATTGAGGACGCTGGGCTGCTGCTCGAGGACAATATAGTCGATATTGGCCGCTGCGAGGGCGTGGGCCAGGTAGAGGCCAACGGGGCCTGCGCCGACAATGATTACACGAAAATCCGTATCAGCAGCCATTTCTGAACGAGGCAAATATCCAATCGCACAGCAGCTGCGATGGCGATTCCAAACCAGATAGATACTTACCCTGAGATGCGTCTGCATTTTGGTATTTGTACGAAGCCCGGTACGGCATCTTCAAGCTATCATCATACGGGTCACGGTTCACCGACCTGTGTACACGTATATGGACCTGGGCAACGGTTGGGCCGATTCGCTCCGTTGGGGCATCATTCCTCCCGGGCCAGCGTGGGATCCCGTACATACAGATGCCGCGTAACGTGGGCGTCTTACGCCGAGAATAGGACGGTCATACCCCCAAACCACGAGGCTAAGAATGTGAATAGCGATGGAATGTGTAATAAACCAATGTGCCTCAGATGCTAGGGGTGGGCAGCCTTCCCACGGGTTCTTCGCAGTTCCACTGGGAACCAGGATAGCAACATTGAAAACTGTGCTACCTTAACCTACGAAACATGGCTCTCTTGGGACCGGTTGATCACCAATCACACGTCATGCTGAGGCTCAAGGTGTACATCAACCCGCTTGCGGATGAGTCCATGTCCTGGGGCCTGGTCACAAACTCACCGGTGCATCCCCCTTTTCTACACGTACTAATAGGCATCCATGGTGCCGCACGACTTCGTCTTCAGGTTCCGTACAGTGGCAATCTTGGATGTAAATCAACGCAGAGTCGCCCGTCCGTCCGACATAGCCAACGTTGCACTACTTTACATACACCTGTGCCGAATGGTGTGGCCAGAAGCTCTCTTCAATCAAACACCACGATGGCGGGAGGCTGGAGCAACAACCTTCGATATCTCTCCGGAGAAGAGGGCCTCTATGAGCGCTTTCATGAAACGTCAAATCTTTTCCCAGCCTCCGTTGCCCTCGAGCGGCCATGCGGACCTCACGGGCAAGACGGCGATCGTGACGGGCTCCAACGTCGGCCTCGGCCTCGAGTGCAGCCGCCAGCTCCTGGGACTCGGCCTGGACAAACTGATCCTCGCCGTGCGCAGCGAGTTCAAAGGCGAGGAAGCCCGTGGCGACCTGGAGGCGTGGGCGAGGTCGTCGGCATCCGGGAGGAAGGCCTCGCAAGCCTCGCCGAAAATCGAGGTGTGGCACCTCGACCTGTCGCGCTACGACTCCATCACCGCATTCGCGGAGCGCGCAAGGAGCCTCGAGTCCCTGCACATCGTCGTCCACAACGCGGGCCTGATGAAGACGGCCCTCGAGCTCAACGCGACCACCGGCCACGACGAGGTCACGCAAGTAAACTACCTCTCCGCCGCCCTCCTGACCATCCTCCTCCTGCCCGTGCTCAAGGACAGAAACACGCCCCAGAACCCCGGCCGCTTCGTCATTGTCAATTCCGACGCCGCCGCCTGGGCCAAGTTCAAGGAGCAGGACTCGGTGCCCCTGCTGTCCGCCTTTGATAAGCCGGACTTCTTCGACCCCCAGGATCGCTACTCCACGTCGAAGCTGCTCGGCCAGCTCTTCCTGTACGAACTTGCCAAGCGCGTACCGTCATCCGTTGCCGTCGTCAACGCCGCCAACCCGGGGCTCTGCTACGGCTCGAGTCTCAACAGAGACGTGGGCGGTGTCGCCGGCACCGTCTTCAACGTCTTCAAGCACGTCTTTGGCCACTCGACCTCGGTGGGCGCTCGCTCGCTGACCGACGCTGCCGTGAACCACGGCCTCGAGTCCCACGGGCAGTACATAGAAGACGGAAAGATCCAACCGTAAGCTACATGCCCACCGCGTACCCGGGCCCCATCAATCTGTTCTGCCCCGTGAGCATCTTGCTGGACGGACAGGTAGCTGACTGTTTGATTTCTACAGGATGGCGCCCATAGTGTATAAGCGCCGTGGCGGTGAAATTGCCGCATTGCTTTGGGATGAGACCATGAAGGAGCTCACATTCGCCAGACCGGCCGAGATCGTTCAAGAGCTGGCCTCGGCGTAGTAGCTTGTTGCTGATTGCTGGCCGATTTCCAGGAGAGCGGACTTGAGGCGCCGGGTTTTGGGTGTGCTGGGACGGTCAAATTGACTCTTTGGGTTTTTTTTTTTTTTTTTGTCCTCCAATTTCGAGTGTCGTCTGACGGAGACTCGACACAAGCGGGTTTCTATCAGCAACAAATTTAGTCAAATTTACATGGTGTCTCACGACAGAACAAGACTCAGATGGCATTGGTGATTCTGTACAATCAACTGAATGTAAGTAAGCGGGTACATCGACCAAAGTCCGGCGCTAAAAGGTTCACTCTCCGGACTCAATGTTTTCCATCCAGCACGCTCCCGATAAACTCTCCCAGGAGCCTGTTGGCTTCGTCGGGCCTATGGATCAAGACCCAATGCGAGCACCCACCGACAACCTCCTTCTTCAGCCCGGCAGCCAAGAAGACCTCCTGCCCGTAGGCAAGCTCGGGTCTCAGAACGACATCATTCTCCGCAGAAGCCAGGGGCGAGTCGCGGACACGCATCATCCTGTCGATGTGGATCCCGTGCTCGGCGGAGAAGACGGGCTCGTTCTCAGGGGTCGTCCCGCCAAAGTTGCCGTGGAGGAACGCCGCCACCTTGCGCGGGTCGGGCGAGGTGCCTCCCACGGCCTCCTCCGCGGCGCCGCTGGCAAGGTGGAGCTGGTAGCGGAAGTTGGGCATCCTTTCGACCAGGGCCGCGGCGTCCAAGGCCTCGGGAGACGGCGGGATGAACGGAACGCAGAAGCTGGCGATGGCGCGGACCAGCTCCGGATGCCACATCGCGACCCGCCAGGCGAGCTGGGCACCCCAATCATGGGCGGCCAGAATCACCTTTGTCGAAGGAGGGGGAAGAGGAGGATTGTCTGCATGCCTGGACGGTGACCCAGTGTCACCCTCGAGCTCGATCAGAGCCGCCATGTGGTTGGACATCTTCTTGAGGGTGTACTCCGATGGTGCGTCGGGCGCTGACGTCTGCCCGTACCCTAGCATGTCTGGAACAACGACTTTCAGGCCAAGGGATGTTAGGTAGGTGACTTGGTAGCGCCATCCCATGCTCAGGTCAGGCCTGTGCTCGGTTTTTCAATCGCCATGTCAGTGAACGGGCTTGTCCCAGAGGTTCGTGGAATGTAAATACCAGCCGTGCAGAAGGATGATTGTTCCGACTGGGTTGTCGCCCTTCGGCTTTGCGAGCATGTAGTGGTAGGTCAGGCCGTCGACTGACATGAACCTGTGCTCGACTCTGGAGTCGTTAGGAGCAAGCGCTTTGATCTCCATCTTGATATTTTCGGCTTAGGCGTCCGAACCGTAGCGTAGAGGAGTTGCTCTAACTAGGAAGAAACCCCGGGATTCAAGCAGTAGGAATATAAGTAAGTGAGGTTTATATAAGCCAAAGGTCTAAACCACCGCTGGCAAGAGGTTTGAATGCTGGAGAAAGGTGTATAAAATGAGGCAATGACCGACTTATACTAGTAGAAATAAGCTCGCTTAGTTACATGTACTCATACCCTGCAAAATATATTGCCACCCCATCTCTTCAGTCGATTGTAAGTAAGACCAGTTCTCAATGTACCCCGTAGTTACACGCGAGCAATAACGACCTGACACCACCTAACCGACATGAAGTGGGATGTGTTGCTACTATCACTTGTAGAGAGGATGGATTCAAGAGGTAGATGCTGTATCATCCAGTTTAAGGCTCTGCTGACGGGCTAAGGCTGGATACATCTGGGCCTGGAAGGTGACTACATCGCGACATATGCGACCATTATACGTGGCCAATTCCATGTTACTCGGTCTTGCTGGCATCCTCACCACTAACGTCATACCGCCCATCATGACCAGCCAGCTGGTTGAGGAAACTGCCAATCTTCTCTCCGTTGACGGTAACGTCTTTGCAGTCCAACAGCACCCACAACATGCGCCCCGGCAGCGTGCCTCCTCCCGTGATGTTGTGCCAGGCGTGGGAAGTGGCACGCTGGATACTGAAGTCGCCTCGGCGCATGATGCGCTGCTCGCCAGAGTCGAGCGTGAGCTTGAACTCGCCCTCGAGCACGACGCCGTAGCCAAGGCAGATGGCCCGGTGCATGGGGGACGCCACGTTGGGGCCAAAGTCGATCATGCGCACGACCGAGCCCGCGGCAATGTGCAGTCCGGGCTGGAAAGAATTCAACGTCGGTGTGCAGGGGGTTACGTGAAAGATGCATATCTACCTACCTCGTTGTCACGCGCGTATTTGATGTCCGAATCCCCATCCAGATTGACCGGCGTCTCCGCCGTCGAGTAGAGGATGTTGGCGATGGCCTGGTCTGCGCCCATCGGGCGATGGTGATCGCCGCTGTCCTCGGACAGGAACACGCCCTTACCCTCCTTGTTATGGCCAGTGATGTATCGCATGGTGCGTGGAAGACCCGGGGCGGGGAAGCCAGTCTGGGTGAACCCGGCGCTGACCTGGTAAATGGGGTCGCTGGGTTCGAGACTTTGCTGAGGCATGGTGATGTTTACGATGTGTTGGGAATGGGAAAGACGAATGGGTGAGCAGCAGTTTTCCCGGAGAAGGGTCATGATGATGAGTACATAATATAGCTAGCCAAACTGTGGCAGACCTTCGAATACCGTCTCCGTAGTGAGGCAAGTCATTTTGTCATCTGTGTTTACGTCCTCAAGATACACACAAACACAAGTCATTTGAGATCGCCGTGATGTCCCGACGAATTACTTCTGCGGTTCATGGTCAACTTACTGCGTTCTCTCGGCCGAACTATTGGACCGGTGAAGATGACGACTCGCTGCAGAAGGGAGAGATTAGTGTCCCGACGGCCCTTCGGCATCCGCTGTGTTCTGTGTTCCACTTGAACCCGCCGTTCCAAAGTCTCAGCCTGAATCCGTCGAGGGATTCCAATGTCTCAGTTATTTTCTCCTATACCTACCCAGGGATTCTAAACGTTAGTTTATTACTTCGCCCCACCACACTTACTACTTCTATATCTAATTAGCGAAATTTTAGCTAAAGTACCCTACGGCTATTTTTTTATAGTAAGTAACCTTTTTTTACTATTTTATTATATTTCCCCTCTTACCCCTTAAAGTTAGTAATACTATAACTATAGCGCTATTACTATTTCCCCTCTTACCCCTTAAAGTTAGTAATACTATAACTATAGCGCTATTACTAACTACCTCTTTTTTACTTATAATAATAATAACCTACCTCGCGATACCCTTACCTAACTACCTTACCTGCTATTACGTATCTATATATAACTAGCGTATTATACTATAAGGCCCTCTTTTTAATACTATCCTACCTAGCTATAAAGAGACCTCTCTTAGCGCTTACTCAATATTATAATCTCCTCCTCCTCCTACTTCTATTTTTAACTATTAATATCGTAACTTCTATACGCTATTACTATCGCCTAGCCTTAGCCCTCTTATTAAATTAAATAACTACGTATAGGGTATTATTTATAGTAGAAGTAACCCGCTTAAAAGCCTATATATATAGGCAGTTAAACGACGTTAGACCCCTTAGTCTTATTACTATAGGACTAGGTAGACTAACTACTAGCGCTACTTATAGTAAAAATTACGGGCTAGAGAGCTTTCTTATAATAAGAGGGTTAAGGTTCGAGGCTTCTATAAGTATCTTAGCCTTTTATATAATACTATTACTATAGTTACCTACTTTACTTATTATTAAGTTTAGCTAGCTTATAAGAAAGCTACTCTAAGGAAGGAGGGTAGCTAATACCCGTAGCTTATCTCTATACTACTTAAAATACGCTTTATTTAGTTCCTTAATAAGGATTAAGCTTATTATAACCTTCCTATACCTAACTTATAGTATATAATACTTAGTTTTAATATATTTAGAGAGGATACTATCTCTACTACTCTTTAAGACCTAGGATACTAGTAGAGGGCGAAACCCTATTAAATATATTATATAGAAGCTAATAAGTAGTAGTAAGTCTCTTTTGCCTAGCGCTTTCTTAAATAGTTTAGAGATAACCCTAATAACTAGGTATAAGTACCTATCTTATAGACTAACGAGACCTAGGCTACTAATAACCCTATATATAAATAATAGGTTATAATATATAACTTCTAAGATAAGGAGGTATTTACCCTCCTTTATTATAAAGGTTATAGGTAGATACTATAAGGGTCTTTTTATAGTATAATAAAAGGCCTAACTATCTTTTAGGATAAGGGATAGGGAAAGATAATATCTAATAGCTATTATAACTATATTCTACCCTATATCGAGAGGTTTATTTAAGAGTATCCTAGTACTCTATTTTAAGAGGATAATACTTACCCTTATATAATAAAATATACCTTATAATAGCTACTTAAGTATAGAATTATAACGCTCGACTAGCCTCTAAACTTACCTAACCTTAGCCCTATTAAATACTTATAGTTATAGATTAAAGTATACCTCGAGTAGTAATACCCTAGGCTATAGTTCCTAAAGTCTATAGAGCTTAAAGTAGTACTTAAGTATATATAGCAGAAGGTCCTGCTATATATATTAGAGGATTTTATATATATAATACCTCGTAAGTTAAAGGAGGTAATCTAGCGGGATAGAGGAGATGCTAATTAGTATAGCTAGAAAATTAATACTAGTATTAGTACCTTAAAAGTAGCCTTTTTTAGCGGTATAGGAAGTACTGATACTAGCGATTATTTGCTCTATATAGTTAGTATGGGACTGCGCTAACGTTTAGAATCCCTGGGTAGGTATACGGGATCCCGGTGTCTTATCCATATATGCACATCATCGTAAGATTCCGATGTCTCAGTTTTCTTTTCCTATTCAGGCTCCATGTTTCGGCCAAAATCCTTTGTATATGCCTTGCCCATGCAGTAAGATCCTCGGGGTGTAACCTCGGGAAGAAGCATCTTCCCAGTTACGGTCAACGTGTACGCTGCAACGGTTACCCGGCAGGATCCGACAGCCTAGCCTTCCTGCTCACGCATGTCCACAACATGAGCGAGCCTTGCACCGATGCTGATGCGATCTTACCACCCGGAGGTCCTACCTAGTGTGGTTACAATAAAGCCGTGGCTCCGGACCGGCCCGGTCTATTCTCCGTCTGGCCTGGGAAGTCACTCCCGGCAGCGTTACCGTCAACGCAATCAAGTCAACTTTGACCCCCAACTTGCTTATCTGACATGCCTCCTCCATTCAGCTTAGTTGTTTGCCTGTTGACCAACTTGATTCAATCAAATACGTGAGGCTCCGCGTGATCAAACTACCCGATTAGGAAAGGTATGCGGCTATACAGAACGACTTCACGATACAACTAATAGGTCCATGTCCCCGTTTCCGCCCCGCAGAGTCCCCGTCTCCAGTCAATCCTTCGTCAGTTGCAGCTTCTCGATCATACCCGGCTTCGAGCGTAGTCTTTGTGAGGTTAGGGTCAACTTGGCGGAGGCAATACAATAGAGGTTTGAAGAGTCAGTTGGGTAAGCGGAGGCATATGCTTATGACTATAGGCATGAAGAGGGATCCAGTTACCACCGGTAGTGACGGCAGTCGTCGGCCGGCGCCTCGGCCGCCGCTTTCCTATTGGCTATGTCTGCTTAATAATCATGAGGTCAATTTAACCAACTGAACTTAGGGCTCAGACTTACTTAATTGGGCAGTAGGGACAGCCTAGTCCGCTGACTCCCAGTACCACGTTATACCATGAAAGGCAGGTATGCGGGCGCCCGTCGCCCAGCGTACAGCATATGACAACGCGTGGGCACTTCTGCACCTCCGCATAGCATCGAGATAAGCCACAGGACCGGGCCAAGGACTTCGGATGAGACAGGGAACAAGCGTAGCCTGGTAAAACAGCAAGTCGCAGTAAACTCTTTGCGTGTTCTGCACCGCTATTGGCACACGAATCCTTCAGATCGACGCCATACATCAGCCTTCAGATCATGCTTCCGTTCCATATCTGCCCTTTCCCGGATCCGATTCGCGACCTCCGGAACATCTGATGGGCGACAAACACGTCTCTTCATCTCATCGTCGTCAGCGTCGCTCCCCCATCGACGAGAAGGCCGCAGCCGGTCACGTAGCTTGATCTCGGGCTGCACAAGAACACGACGGTGTCAGCCACCTCCTCCGGAGTGGCTATTCGGCCAAGCGGCACCGCGCGCTCAATCAAGCCAGCCAGGCCCTCGACGCCTTCAATGGCCCTGCGCACCATGGGCGTATCAGTCCACGTGGGGCAGACGCAGTTGACCCTGATCCTGTGGGCTGCGTTGTCCAAGGCTGAGACGAGACAGGCAAACACACCTGCATGTCAGCACGCGCGATCTGCGTCGGACTGCCTGGAAGAGGGAATGAATGAAGTCGCACTCACCGGCGCTCTTGGAGATGCCCAGGGTCGCATGCGTGGATGTCGTGTAGGGGAGAACACCCGGAACCGCGACCACGGACGAGGCGGAACCCAGGTTCACGATGGCGCCGCGCGTCGTTCCCCGGCCGGGCGAGGACTCTGACACGGCCTGCGGCTCCTGCGCGCGCATGGCGATGGACGCCATGCGGGTCACAAGGAAAGTGCCCCTCGAGTTGACGTCAAGGAAGCGCTGGAACTCGGCCAGCGGCGTGCTTACGATGTCGGCACCGGCCATGGCACCGATCTGCGTCCCGTCGGAGAGGTCAGCGGACACGATTGACATGTCTCCATCCAGGGGTCGCCGCCGAGGCATCTCGAACTCACCCCTGCGCAGTTTACGCAGTAGTCCATGCGCCCAAAAGCCTGAGCCATCTGGTCCATGAGCCTACGAACCGAATCCTCCAGGGTGA
Source organism: Colletotrichum ledebouriae (assembly GCA_036785755.1). Taxonomy (NCBI): domain Eukaryota; kingdom Fungi; phylum Ascomycota; class Sordariomycetes; order Glomerellales; family Glomerellaceae; genus Colletotrichum; species Colletotrichum ledebouriae. The sequence continues at coordinate 26,070 of JAVHLU010000146.1, forward strand.
CATGGACGTGGATCGCCACGGCGCGGAAGCGGCTGTTGGCGGCCGCCGCCTCGCACTTGGCCACGGCCTGGGCGGCTGCAGTAACGGAGATGTCTGCCACCAGCACGCCGGAGGCTCCTTCGGCAGCAAGTATGACGGCACACGCCATGCCGATACCGCTACCTGTTTTCTTCAAGTCAAAACTTTGCTCGTTACTCGCCTTTCGGCCGCTGTGAAGCTGAAATGCGGCAGGAGCAGCAGCCGTGGTGGTGGTGGACTTACCTCCCCCAACGACCAGAGCGTTCCCGGAGATGTTCATGTTTATCGGTTTGGCAGTGTCTTGACTTGTTTGCGGGCGTTTCTTCAGTATAAGATTGTCTTGGTCGGGTTGTACGGCGATGGGAAGAAACTTCCGCCGCTGCCGCTTTTTATACCGTGACACACCTCGAAGTAACACAATGGCAACTGATGCGACTTTTTCAATGATTGGTTTCCGAAAAGTCCTGCTTATTCTAGGTAGGTAACACATCCATTATCGTGATTGTCTCCTATATGCGCCATGCGCCGGCTACATGTACATGCGGCTACGACGGGCTGATTATCGTGCCGCTTTTGTCCACTACGGTGCCTTACACAATCACGCCCGGCCTTGGTAGCATTTCGAAGATGATCTAATTGCATCCTGACGCAAGTTTGGCTGGTTTGAAGACTGTATGTATCCGGGGGTGTCAAGGTAAGACAGGTGACGTTGATGGGAACAGAGAGTTCCTCTCGTCGACCCGCGCAGGCGGCACAATCGCCAAAGCTAATATAGTTCCCGTGCATGTGCTGTTCCGTGGTAGCCTGGACGAGATTGTACCGACGAACTACGCCAATCATAGTGGGAGCAGACACCTGTATTCCGTACCAATGAGGTCCCAGTACCAGGCCATCAGTTCCAGCACTCGTTTAGCTACCGTTTTCCAATGTAGCATGGCCCGGGCGGCACACCCGGAACCCCCACAGAGCCTCCAAAAGGCGGGGTTCACCAAGGCATGTCGACACCCTCTATGGCGTTGATAAGCTTACCGCTCTGGACGCGAGTGGCCCCGTCGATCTGCGAGGGATACCGAGTAAGCACGTGTTCTTTGAACGACCCGCATATGTATAGGACCAGTATCTTCCGAGAGGCGCTAATCATGACTTACCGCAGCAACAACTTGCGCGACGCAGTCGTGGATGGTGACGGGTGCCTTTTCCATCCCGATCTGCCGGGCAACCCAGTTTCCGGGCTCTGTCTGCACCAACCTGCGGCCAAGAACACACCCACACACGCATCAGCATTCATGACTCGGTTGGGTGGTGGTCGGGTTGTGTATCATGTGGTGAGCCATTCGTTGCCGGCGAAGAGTGCCCTACGCGGGCGTCAGCTCAGATGCGGCCGGGGGACTCTGCTGAAAGACTCCTTCCGGCGCTCACGTCGTCATCCAGTTCAGGGCAGTCTTGGACGTGCCGTAAGCGGGCGTCATGTGCGTCCCGATCTCCGGCATCAAGGTCATGGACGAGCCGACGGTCGACATGGAAACCCACTTGGGCTTCGCCGACCTCTTGAGGAGCGGCTGCAGGGCCTGCTACAGCGCCAGCGGGCCCAGGACGTTGGTGCGGAAGGCCGTCAGCATGTCCTCGCCGCTGACCTGGTCGAGCGGCACCACGGGCGGGCTGCCTCCGGCGTTCGCGATGGCAACGTCGACGTGATCTATGCCGTTGGCCTCGAGATCCTTGACCGCCCCGCCTTCTTGGGGTCCTCGGGCGACGTGCTCTCGATGTGCACCAGGACCAGCCTCGATCCGTCGGCGGCGGCCAGGGCCTTCAGTTCAGCCACCGCCGGGCTTCCGCCGTTGCGGATGCTGCCCACAACCGTATGCTGCGGCCGTTGGAGGTATGCCTGTACCAGGCCCTTTCCGATCCCTGGGAGTTTATGTGTGTCAAGTCCCTGGCTTTCGCTTCATGTCGGCAAAGGGGTTGGACGGATGCTGTCACGTGACGTGGGGTGGGTCCCCCACCAGGGTAGACCTTCTCTAGCGACCCCTGCCTGTATGATTAGTCTCTCCAGATACATCACACCCAGCTTCGCACAGAGAGACGTTTGTTTGCCCACTTCAGGCAGTTCCATATTCATCCATCGTTTTATTGCAGAGCCCAGCTCTTCATATAGTAGCACAACCCTTACCTTCGCCTTCTACTTCGATCGAATTTCTTCCCAACACAAGCAAGAAATCCGACCTCGAACGCGATCGCGAAGTCCAAGACCTCAGTTTTTACCCCACCGACAATAGCAATAACGACCGCCTTCGAACAGGATCATTAGGTCCTAGGCACCCAACGAGTTAGACTTACGCTCGATGCTTACCTTGAGTAACGCCGGTGATGAAGACAACAGTTCCGGACATGGCGGTGGAAGTCAAATGAGAAGAGACTTGTTTCTCAATACAGCTTACGTTATAGGCAGATGTGATTTGTATCCGGTGCTTGCCAGTGACTGACTGCCTGTGGGAATGGGACGGTCCCTGCAGTTGTTAAGCTGCCTTTATACGTCTGCCAAATTCGACCTTGCATCCTGCCCCTCGACGTACGGATCGATGGCCCTGAGACAAACTTGCTGCTGCGAAGGAGGCCATGTGAACGGATTATAAATCAACCAAATGTCATCGTAGTGTTTCTCACTGAAATGGGAGCTTCACGCCTTATCACGGTGCGTCGCACACGTTCAAGCCCCCCCAGCCAAGGGTTACACAACACGACACCGAGGTGGAGACATGTACCCTCGCTTTCCGTGGGGGGTATCATCTCGATATGCAATGTCGATTAGCTTGGCTTCTCCTGTCGAATTGGGGTCCAATTGTGTATATTGTTGTTGTATCTGCTAAGTAGCCGGTGCTCCATGGAGAGCCCGCCAAAATCATCCCATCCCGTTTGCCCAGGTGGTCTTACGACTGTATCACCAAGATATCATGGACATCAGGCTGGCGTTCTGGGCTGCCGTCGATTGTCTTGCTTCGTATGGGGCAATGTAAATTGACGTGAAGCGTTTGTTGATGCTCACGGCTCTAACTGGCTATTCCAAAGGCTGATGAAAGGAGCGAAACAGTTCACACATTGAATAACGTCAGAGTCGTCATCCGCCAACACGGTCTACCAGGCACTGCAGATTACATGATTCCAGACCGGAGCAACCTGCTCAATCCGTCTTGCGCCGTTTGTGAGCCTCCTTCAACTTGCCGAAGTTGAACCACCCCCAGAACAGACGGTCCTGCAACGAAGTCAGACAATTCTATCCGTCCAATCCAAAGGTATCTCGAAAGAAAGACATAATCATACCCATATGGTGCGAAACGCCACCAAGTCCAGAACCCGAATGGAGGTCGAGGCATTTCCGCACCAGAACCACGCGGGGGGCGACATCATCAGCCTTTTCTCAACTACCTGACGAGCATAATCGAAGCGATCGGAGGCATCTTGAAACAGTTGATTTAGTGCTGAAGCCCATGGGCGAACATCTAGAAAGGAATGACCGCGCGCATGTACGAAGGGGGGAAGGAAAGGGTTTAACCCACTGGGCTTTCTCTGAACATGTTGTTTAAAGTCTTCGGCAAGCGGAGAGAAGTAAGAGCCTGGTAGTACTGATCAGTTCAAAGGTCGCGTTTCTGAAATCGTTGAAACGCCGGACCTTCTGGAAGTTCTCTTCCCGCGTCGCTCTTCAGGATCTTCGTGCCCACTTCGCCGGAGATGACCTGCCACGGTCGCCAACGCCCAGTCGTAACCTCGTGGAGGTATCAATCGCATACCGTAAGTACCTTGACGCTGAGGAAGTCAGTCACACAGGAAACGACTTGTTGGACAGCCAGCTTTGCGCGTCCGAGCGACTTACTCCAGAGGAGCCATCTCGACTCGTAGGGTATTGGACCAATGAGCGAGAGCCGCCTTGGTGGCATTGTAGGAAGCTGCGTCAGACTCTGCGTTAACAGGGTCATCTCAACATCGCACAAGGGAAAGAGGGCGGTTCGCTCACAGCCGTAAACGTAGGGAACGACGCCGCCGATGGAACCGATGTTGACGACGGTGCCCGAGGACCGGATCAACATGTCGTGGAGGTGACGCACCATACGCATCGGCCCAAAGACGTTCACGTCAAACATGGTTTGGACACACCGAACATCGCTGTCGATGGCTGTCATGGTGTAGCCTAGACCGAGCCTGTCAACCCAGAAAGCAAACGAGCAGAGGGGTCTCAACAGAATCTCACATATTCCCCTGCATCATCAACGTGTAGATAATTAGCCAGGCTGCGACTTCCCTTTACGATTCGATGTTATCAGGGGCAGTGAACGTACGCATTGTTCACGAGAAAGTCCAGTTCTCCGCCGGTGACGTCGAGAAGGAAGTTCTTCAACGCGATGATGGACGGCTCCTGAGTGACGTCGAGGGGGAACCAAGTGATTCCGGCGCTCGATAAGTGCTCTCCGGACTCGGGCGGAAGCACAGTGGCTATGGCATGAATCCCGCGAGCGGTGAATTCGTGCGCCAAAGCCTCTCCAATGCCACCCGTGCCGCATCTATCATCACCAAGGATGACGTCTCGGTCAGTGCCAAGGCGGACGAAACGAAGGAAGGGGTGAGTGAAGTGTACAGTACCCTGTGATGAGAGCGGATCTTTTCTCCCGATCCGGCATGGTGGAAGCCATGAGTACCCTGCCTGACTGTGAATACGAGATGGCTGAGAAGCTGAGGACAGAAGCGTGGGGTACAACAACAACAACAACAACAACAACAACAACAACAACAACAACAACAACAACAACAACAACAACAACAACAACAACAACAACAACAGAAGCGTGGGGGGAACAAGGTCGAGCCCGAACTTGAACGCCCGGCGCCGGTGCCACATATATCTCAAATGCCACGATCGACACCAGATAAACCGGAGTGTGTGGCTGGTTTCCGTCGTGAGGTCCTGTCTCTCCGATGCTCCGGTGCCCCGGACATTGCCGCCATTCGTGGTTCGGAGGCAACCACCATGGGCCATGCCATGACGGCCTCGTGCATCCCGAGTCGGTTGAATAACTACCCGAGCCTTATTAAGCTCATCAGCAAGCTAACTTGTAACAGAAGAATGGATCTTGCAGTTTGTGAAAGCCTCTCAGCAATGGCAGTTACACTGGCCCGAGATAAGACGGAGTGTCGGAGCGACAGCCTGGCCATTACGTAGAACGGCGTAGCTACTGGGTGTCTTGACTATGCGCATGTTTACATGTAAGATCTTCTGCCTTTTTCTGGATCATCAACCCAATGGTTTCGTGCGACCTTCTCCATGTAGGTGCCGCTGTACATGCCGTCATCCGGCTCCGGCCCCGGCCCCGGCCCGCAGCCGGCCTCGTCCTGTATCTGGTCATATTCGCCGCGGGATTAACCGCGTTGAACGAAGTGAGATTTTAGTCTTCAGCCTTCCGGCACTCAACATCGAGCCTCTATCTACACGCATTCAACCCGTGGGGGATGATGTTTCAAGCTGGTCGGGACGCCTTTGACCTCCAGGAAGTTGCAAAAAAGCTCTGAAGTTTACTCCAAACACCTCAACCGCGTCTTGGTCGGTGGCTTCTGGCTCGGCGCTGAGCTGTTGCGCCGTATGCTGGCCAATCAAGAAGACATAGATATCGGATGGCAACTGGATGCCAACCGTATGTGAGCTTGCTTACTCAACTCCGAGCCGCATAGAAGGTACCCTACCTACATATGCGGTTGGTAGCCACGCAGCTGCGGTCATCGGTAAGCATGTCTCATTTGGTCTTCGGAGGAAGGGTGCCCAAACGGACTGGATCTGCTTAGCCCTCTCTGTCGCCATAGGCATAGCCGGCAAGAGCCATTATGCACATTCCGAGATCATCTAAACCCTCCCTTCGCTGGCAGACCGTAGGTGCTCCAGCATGAGATCTCCAGCCATCTCACTGTGTAGACTTGCGATGTCCTTCACGGGAAGGCTCGAACATGTACGGTGTGGGCGGCACGCTGAGGGCTGCTGACGAAGGATTGAGAGATCTTTAGCAAAGTGATGATGGGCCTGCAGTGTAAGTACGCTCAGGATATTTCGTTCATGGCCCCTGAAACTTTGAAGAACCAGACCATTGAAACCAACTTGGAGCAACCTTTTTACGATTTGCAAGCAACCGCTCGTTGTTCTCAAAATGGCCCAGGGAACGATTGTCCCAGGCCAGGACACTGGTCACCCCGTCGAGAATGGCAACCTCAACGGAACTCGCATTGTCGCGGGAGACACGGATACCGGCAGCTCGTTGGAGACGCCCACGGATGATCCCACCTGTGTTGTTGGCATGTGTGAGTAGACTGCGCTCCATCCACGCGTCCTGGAAAGCCCAAAGGCTCCAGTCATGTCGTCGTCGCCGTCTAGCTGAATGCTTACGAATGTATGTGCATGCAGCATGCCGACTCCCGGGGCAGATTCGCTCGCCCTCGGGGCTATGGGACTTCATCGTGAACAAGATGACAGCCATGACGCCGGTCCACCCGCAGCGGTTCAACGTCAAGGGGTTCCACCACGCCCGGGCCGCCGGCAAGGCCGGGACGATCGCCGTGGAAGGCGGCTACTTTCTCCAGGAGGACGTCCGCCAGTTCGAAAACGGATTCTTCGGCATCAACAACCTCGAGGCGACGTACAGGGACCCGCAGCAGCGCAAGCTCTTGGAGGTGGTCTACGAGTGCCTCGAGGGCGCCGGTGTGACCCGCGAGCAGGTCTCGGGCACCAACACGGGCGTCTACGTCGCCAACTTCACGTCCGACTTCCAGGTCATGCAGGCCAAGGACCCGGACTACTACCACCGCTACCACCCTACGGGCTCGGGCCTGGCCATCATGTCCAACCGCGTGAGCCACCTCTTCAACCTCCAGGGGCCCAGCATGACCATCGACACGGCGTGCTCGTCATCCGTCTACGCCCTCCACCACGCGCTCGCGGCCATCGCCGCCGGCGACTGCGACCGGGCTATCGTCGCGGGCGCCAACCTGATCCAGAGCCCGGAGCAGCACATCGGCACGGCCAAGGGCGGCTTCCTCTCGCCCACGTCGACCTGCCACACCTTCGACGTCTCGGCCGACGGCTACGGCCGCGGCGAGGCCGTCAACGCCATCCTGGTGAAGCGGCTCTCGGCCGCCCTGAGGGACGGGGACCACGTGCACGCCGTGGTGAGGGCGAGCGCGGTCAACGCCAACGGGACCACGCCGGGCATCACCCTCCCGGACGCGGGCCGGCAGGCCCAAGTGGTCCGCAGAGCCTACGACCGGGCCGGCATCGACCCCGCTGATACGGGCTACGTCGAGTGCCACGGCACCGGCACGCCCGTGGGGGATCCCATCGAGGTCGACGGGCTCAGCCGCTGCTTCCGTCCGCGAGCCTCCGGGGCGCCCCCTATCCTGATCGGATCGGTCAAGACGAATCTGGGCCACAGCGAGGCTGCCAGCGGCTTGACGTCCATTATCAAAGTCGCGCAAGCCCTCGAGAGGGGACTGATTCCGCCGACCCGAGGCGTGGTTAACGTGAACCCGAAGCGTGCGTTATCTTTTTTCATCTTCGTCCCCCCCACCCTCCCATGTCCCTCTCCTTTTCCGGCGTTGTGCGTTACGTTGCCTACCTGTCGACCTTTTTCCCAGCTGACGAAATCGAAATCTAGTTGAACTCGAGGCCCGTTCCATGAAAATTGCAACCGAGGTCGAGAAATGGCCCAGGTCAATTCGTCGGGCTAGCATCAACTCATTCGGCTATGGCGGCGCCAACGGCCATATCATTCTGGAATCCCTCGACAGCTTCCTCGGGTCCGTGGACTCGACGAAGGCCCCGATCACAGCAGCTCCGCGTGTGACCCCGGTCAACGGCATCACGCACGGCACTGCGGGAGCACTCAAAGAGAAGGAAGAGGCAAATGGAGAACAGGGCCGGAGACAAGCGGGCCTGGTCGTCCTCCTGGTATCCGCTGCGTCCGAAAAGTCGCTAGAACAGCGGCTACAGCAGATTACCGACCTCGTTCACGCGCCTAACAGCAGCATCCAGTCGATCAGAAACCTGGCACACACTCTTGGCCAGCGTACAGAGCACCTGGGCATCAAACGGGCGCTGACGGCCGCATGCAAGATGGTCCCAGGCCCAGGCCCAGGCCCAGGCCCAGGCAAGTTCGAGGTTGAACTTGTCGAGGGGCCGGGGCCTCAGACGGCGGTAGCAGCAGCAGCGCTGCCTTTCACTTTCGTCTTCACCGGCCAGGGCGCCCAGTATGCCGGGATGGGCATGGAGCTGCTGTCGAACGACGGGAACGACACGTTCCGCTCGACGATCCGCGACCAGGACAACGTGCTGAAGGCACTGCCGCCGCAGTACGCGCCGGGGACGTGGACGCTGGAAGAGGCTCTTCTCGAGCCCCCGGCCACCAGCCGCGTGGGCGAGGTCACGCAGAGCCAGCCGCTGTGCACGGCGGCCCAGATCGGACTGGTCAGGATGCTGCGCGGCTGGGGCGTTGAGCCCGTGGCCACGATCGGCCACTCCTCGGGCGAGATCGCCGCCGCGTACGCCGCAGGCCTGCTCACGGCGTCCCAGGCCATCGTCGCGGCCTACTTCCGGGGCTACGCGGTCGGACAGCTGCGCGCGGACGGGCCGCGGAAGAGGGGCAGCATGATGGCCGCGGCGCTGTCCGTCGAGGCCGCCGCCGCGCTCGTCGCCGACAAGGGGCTCGAGGCGCAGGTCCGGGTGGCTTGCGTGAACGCCCCCGAGAGCGTGACGCTCAGCGGCCAGGAGGGGAGCATCGACGTACTGGGCAGCGAGCTGCACGAGCAGGGCATCTTCCACCGCAAGCTGGAGACGGGCGGGCGCGCTTACCACTCGCACATGATGGCCGAGGTGGGCCAGCTGTACGAGGACCTGCTCAGGCCGCATTTCAAGGCCGCGTCTCGCGTGGGGCCGAAGACGGCGACGGCCCGGGTCCAGATGTTCTCCTCCGTGGGCTAGCACGCCGAGGCTCTCGAGGCCAGCACCCTCCACGCCGGGACGGACATGCCTTCGTACTGGAGGCGGAATCTAGAACAGCCCGTGCAGTTCAACGCGGCGTTGGCTGGCCTGGTAGCAAGTGCCGGCGGCAGCAAGCGTCGAGCCCGTCATCTGATCGAGATCGGCCCGCATCCAGCGCTCAAGGGGCCCATCAAGGCCATCCGGACAGCCCTCGGGCTCGACGAGAGCGCCCTTCGATACGACGCAACGCTGGCCAGGAAGGAAAACGCAAGCTCGTGCATGGCACGGCTCGCTGGCCGGCTCTTTGAGGCGGGCCACGCGCTGAGCTGGGCCGAGGTCAACGGCAACGACATCAACGGTAACAACGTGAACGGCAACGACATCAGTGGTAACAACATCAACGGCAACAACATCAACGGCAGTAATAGCAACGGCATCAGCAACAGCAACGATGACGGCATCACGGGAGGGCAGAGAAACAAGCACATGCCGGCCCATGTCCCCGTCCCGCCGTATCCGTGGGACTACTCGGCAGGCCTGCTCTGGAACGAGCCCAGGACGAGCGTCGAGCTGCGGAACCGCAAGCACCTGCGCCACGAGCTGCTCGGCGTCCTGAACGCGGCCGGCAGCGGCGTCGAATAGTGCTAGCGGAACGTGCTCCGGCTGTCCGAGATGCCGTGGATGGAGGACCACAAGGTTGAATCGCAGGTCGTCTTCCCCGCGGCGGGGTACATGGCCACGGCCATCGAGGCCGTCTGCCAGGCCAGCGGGCTCCGCGACGCCGACGGAGATGAAGCTGCCCCGGAGTCGACGACGACGACGACGACGACGGCGACGTCCTTCGAGTTCCGCAACGTCAACATGAGGGCCGCCCTCATCATGCTGCCAGAACAGCCCAACAAGCCGGCACAGGAGCTCCACACGCACATGTCGCGACGCGGCCTGACGACGGCGACCTCCTCGGCCGACTGGTATGACTTTTCCATCTCGCAATACTTGGACGGCCAGACGACGGTCCACTGCACCGGGAGCGTCCGCGTCCGCCGCGACGGCGCCGACGAAGCCGCGACGGTCGTCAAAGGCACGGTGTCGCCGATCGACCGGGACGGCCTCGATGTCTGGGCCATGGGGCGCTGGTACGACAGAACGTCCGAGGAGGGACTCTGCTTCGGGCCTCACTTCCAGTCTCTCACGAGCCTGGCGACGGACGGCAACCGCGTGAGCCCCAAGGCCGTCTCGACGACGCGTCTCGTCCCCCCGGCGGCACGCGCGCAAGACTCGATGTCGCACTACCCCATCCACCCCATCGTCATCGACGCCTGCTTCCAGGGCGCCATCATGGGTGGCACTGCCGGCAACCTGCGGGACCTGCGCGCCTGGCTGCCTGTCTTTGTCCCCGAGTGTCACATCAGGGTGGCCGCCGCGGCGGACATGGAAGGGTCCGAGTCAGAGTCGGAGCTGCTCGATATCCACACCTTCACGCGCAGCACCGGCGTCGCCTCGCGTAGTATCCACTGCACTGCGCGGAGGCCGGGGCACGAACACGGGGCCCAGTCCGGCGCCGTGGTGATCGACATGAAGAACGTGCGGATGTCGCTCTACACCGCAGGAGGAAGGGACAATCTCAATATCGGGCAGAATGGTGCCGGCGACAGCCACAACGCCAACGTCTTCCAGCAGCGCCATCCCACCCTCCGCGTCCACTGGAAGCCCGACGTCTCGCGACTCCGAGTCGAGGCCAGGGCGGAGCTGCGGGCACACGTGGCCGACCACGTCGCTACGAGGCAGAGCTCCGGGGCTGACGACGTTGACAACGAGGGCCTGGCCGTCGTAGGAGCCGTCCTGGACCTGGTCGGGCACAGGAAGCCCAGGATGCGCGTCCTGGAGCTGGACGGCAGCTGCGGGTGCCACCAGAAACAGCTCCTGGCCGTGCTTGACCATGATTCGGCCTTCCCGCGCTGTCGGACGTGGCGGGCCGCGAGCCCTGCGGACGACGAGACTGGGTTGGTCTTGGAGGAAGATGTAGAAGGGGGGGGGAGGCGACGAGCAGGGCCAGTTTGACGCAGTTATTGTTTCTCGGGTAAGTGACGAACCCATATCCTTCCCATATCCTTCCCATTCATGTCGTTCTTCTTTCCCCTGAGCCCCCCTTTTCGCCCTTTCAACGCAACAGTCCAACAGAACACAGCCCAGACTGACTAAACCCGTCCGTAACAATCAGAAGTCCACTGCCAGGAAGGTCTGGCGAGATGCTGCCCGCACACAGCAGCTTATCTCACTTCTCGCCAAAGACGGCGTCTTGGTCACGCGCGAGACCGATGAAGCCGTAGTGGCCCTCAGGGCAGCCGGGCTTGCCGTGATGGACGTGGGCAAGCAGACCGTCCTTGCGGTGCCCCATGCAGTCTCGGTGGCGACGACACGAGCGGCCATGCAAGACAGGCGCGCGCTCATCATCGTGCGCGAAGAAGCGGGCGAGCCCGTTACCCAGCTCGCGCGCGCCCTGTCCGCGCACTGGCAGCGACACTTCAACCCGACCGACGACGATGCCGCCAGAATCGTCTCCCTCGACCAGGTCGGGAAAGACGTCGTCGTCTCGGAGAGAGACGTGTGTATCCCCCTGCTGGAGACGGAACGAGAATTCCTTGCCACCATTAGCCCCGACGACCTGGACCGCTTGCGGCTCGTGACGGACTCGGCCACCGACCTCGTCTGGGTGACGGGAGCCGGGATGCTGTCCCATGCCCCGAAGCCCGACCTGATGCTGTCCAGCGGTCTCTCCCGCGCCTTGATGATGGAGCAGCCCGCCCCTCGCTTCGCCGTCCTGGACATCGGCGCCATCGAAACACATGGCGACATGGACGTCCTGAGCGGCATCTGCGAGAATATTGAGAGAGCCCTGTTCCGGACGAACACCAACGGCGACGCCGAGTTCATCCAGAAGGCCGGCCTGCTCTACGTCAGCCGCTTCGGACCCGACTGGGACATGAACGCCCTCTTCCGGCGCCGCCTCGTCCGCGGCGACCCAGACACCATACAAAAGACACCTCTAGCCAGGCTCGGACTCGCCAGGCTATCCATCGGCCAGGTGGGCGTCACGGACACTATCCACTTCCAGCAGCTCTCGGAGCCGGCGGCGCCCCTACCCAGCGGCTTCGTCGACATCGACCTCAGGACCGTCAGCCGGTGGATGGTGGCCCGCGGCGCGCGGCACTTTGTGTTCCTGGGCCGGTCCGGGTGCGACAAGCCCGTCGCGCGGCAGCTCGTCTCGCGCCTGCTTACCGCGGGCGCCAAGGTCGACGTGGTCTGCGGCGACGTTGTCCGGATGGCCGACGTCGAAGCCGCCGTGAGGGCATGCCGAGACACCGGCCTGCCCATCGGCGGCGTCGTCCAGGCGGCCATGGGACTCCACGAGGCTCTCTTCAGCCGCATGCCTCACTCGGCCTGGCACACGGGCATCCAGCCCAAGTGGGCTCGCACGTGGAACCTCAACAACGCCATCGGCGGCGGCCTCGACGACGCCTCGACTTCTTCCTGCTGACATCCTCCATCTCCGGGTCCGTGGGCACCGCTACGGAAAGCAACTACTGCGCCGCCAACGGCTTCCTCGACGCGTTTGCGCGCTGGCGCCGCTCTCAAGGCAAGCCTGCCGTCTCCGTGGGCCTCGGCATGATCTCCGAGGTGGGCTACCTGCACGAGAACCCGGACATCGAGGCCTTGTTGCTGCGCAAGGGCATCCAGCCCCTGGATGAAGACGAGTTTCTCCAGGTCATCGACACGGCCCTCACCACGCCCAGTTCTCCCCCGGGCCGCCTCTCGGAGGACGAGGCCCGGACTGAACGTGCCGTTGCCGCCTCCATGGCCCTATCTCACATCCTCACGGGCCTGGAGCCCCTGAGCATGCGGAAGCTGCTCGCACAGGGCTTTGACGTCAGCAGCGGCACGATGCAGGACCCGCGCAACTCCATCCTGGCCGCGTCGTTGCAGGCGGAGCAAGACGCCAAGGACGCGAGGACCAGACGGGACGCGGGCGCTAACCCACTGGACCTGGTGACCGCCGCGCCGTGGCTGAGGGATGTGCCGGCCGGGGCGGCGGCCACGTTTACGCCCGTCGGCGACGCGGCTTCGCTGGGCGACGCGGTACTCCGCCTCGTCACCAAGCGCTTCTCGAACCTGATCCTCATGCCGCTGGAGCAGGTCGATGACCGCAAGCCCCTGCCCCAGTTCGGCGTCGACAGCATGGTCGCCGCCGAGTTCCGCACCTGGTTCTGGAACACCTTTGAGGTCGACGTGTCGTTTCTGGATATCATGAGCCCGCAGAAGTCGCTGAGGATCCTGGCCGAGTTTGTAGAGGAGACGCTAGTTAAGAAGCTGGAAGATTTGACTGCCCTGGGGTTCCATGTTATTCGTGGGATATTTCCCCCCTTTCGAATAAAGAAACCAAACTATTAGAATTAAATTATAATGTTAGAAGGCTTATGAGATAAAGGAACCCACAATACTGAAAGAATAGCGGGTGTGATAGCCAACTCACGCAACTCAACGCTCTCATGATGGGAGAGATTATGGATTTTCTGTGAACGGTTGCGAGCTCACACATAACATACCTCGCGCAGCATGACAGATGATGACGGGACTACAGACCTTATTATCGAAGAAAACGACTTGAACATACTTCTCAACTTGAAATTGCCTGTGTTGACCGTTGTGTGCCTCTGTTTCGTTTGCAAAACTGGCATTTTGACTCTACTGGACGCGCTACAACCAACACAACCAATGTAAATGATTGACCCTTGAATCCTTCGAAGGGGGCTTCCTAGATGGAGTACTTCAGGAAGCGGGCCAGCTCCGGCGTCCAGCTGCGCTTCGGGTCGTCCAGGGCTAGGCCGTGGCCGTGCGACCCGTCGGGGAGCATGAGCACCTGCGTCGGCCTCTTGTGCTTGGCCATGACCTCGGCGAACGTGAGCGTCTTCTCCACGGGGACGCTGCGGTCGTTGAGCGTATGGAACAGGAACGTCGGCGGCGTCGCCTCCGAGACGAGGTTCTGCGCCGACAGCGCGCCCAGCGTCTCTGCGTCCGCGCCCGCGCCCGCGACCGCGCCCACGAGGTTGTCCCGCGAGCCGGCGTGCGTGTATTCGCCCTCTGTAGGAGTTCTTTCATAATCATAGATTGCAATGATAGCCGCTATATTTTTCTTCGCCATATTTGCATGAATGTCGGACGATTTCCACTCCGTAGTATCAATGTAAAAAAGCTTCTCGCTTCATGAGACTCGTCGTCAAATACTTGCTGGGGCTAGATAAACCTAGTCTCGGCATGTCCAGATCAACCACCATGAGCACATCCCTGGTTGTCAACTTTTACCCCTCAATAGCCAGCTGGTCGCGGTCGCGGTCGCGGTCTCTGTGGTGTCGGTGATGGTGGTAGTCGTCTCGCCGCTTCAGATCCTCGTCATCATCGTCATCTCTTCGATGTCGGCGGTGACGTTCCCGATCTCGTTCCTCGTCGTAACGATCGTCATCACCATCATCTCTCTTGTGATGTCGGTAATGTCGCCGTCTTTCTTCGTCATCGACGTCACGATCGCGACCTCTATCATAGTCCCGGTCACGGTCACGTTCGCGTTCTCGTTCACGATCCCGGTCACGGTCACCGCGGTCTTTTCCTGCCTCTTCACGTCTCCGCTCTACATGCTGATTAGTATCCTGGACACCAAAGCTAGATCATCCGAACGTACCTCTCAAGACCTGAGTAGCAGCAGCGTATGCCTGGATCTCCTCCTTACTCAAAACCCGGAGAACTATGACAAAGTCATCGCGAACCTCGAACCTCTCTTTACCAACGGTCAGGGCTTCGGGGTTGACGACCTTGCGGCTTATCTTGGTCCATCGAGCGCCAGGAGGAACCTCCTTCAGCTTCTTGTCGTCCTTGTGGGGCGCGACGCCTTCGCGAACCGGATTGTCTTCCTCCGGAAACTTGCTAGGGGCCTTCAGGATGCCCTTGAGAGGTTTCGCTTCCGATTTATCGCGAGGGGGCGAAACAACGCGAACCTGCTTTTCCTCACCGTGGGGCGGTGTTGTGTCACGCCCGCGAGATTCGTCATTTGTCGACACGATTGCTGAATCGGTCGAAGGTATCGACACTGGCGATACCCTTCTTGGTAGCGGTTCCCTCTTCGGAGAGGTTTCACGCTCCTTCGTCTCTCTGATGGGGAGATCAGCGTAGGTCTGTCGATCAGATCGATCCTCCTTGTCGAAACGTTCAGATCTTTCCGTTCGCTCCGGTCTGTCATATCTTTCCTCGTATCTTTCTGAGCGCTCAGGACGTTCCAAACGATCAGACCTCTCAACGGGGATTGGGACCTTCTCCTTCTTTTCATCTTTCCAGGCTGCTAATTGTTCCTTCAACTCCCGGATATCATTCGTGTTTTTGGGGTTGAAGCCGATGGATTGACGAACAGGCCGCCTCATCCTCTTAGTCTCGTCGTCAGGAGAACCGTCCCGCTGTGAGGGCGGTGTGCTGTCACCGGTGAGTCTAGCTTCGGCATCACGACGGCTCCGATCACGATCCCTCTCACGAACATCCGCGTCCGGGTCGGTCTGAGCCCTGCGAGTTTCGACAATTACGGGCGCTCGGTCTCTTGGGTCTCTTGACTCGTCCCTATGCTTATATCTTTCACTGGAACGGGCTCCCGAGTCTTCTTCATCGCTGCGACGCCGCGATTCCCTTTCAAGCTTTTCCGGTCTATCAGATCGCTCATCTTTCTCCTTCGCCGCTGACTGACCAAGACCAATAGCTGTGGCAGCAAGTCCAAGCCCAGCAGTGACTTTGTCGCGGAATCGCTTCTTCTCAGAATCATCCTCTGTAGCCGTGCTGGTACGTCTTGGGTGCCTGTCCCTTTCGGCCTCTAGTCTTGCTGACTCACGCTTCGAACGAGACTCATCGTCCGAGCCTCTCTTTGTGTCAGGGGGTGATGTCCGATGCCCCGTACGAGACTCTGGACGATGTCCACTTCGAGACTCGGGTCGATACCCCGTGCGGGAGTCAGGTCGGTATCCGTTTAGAGACTCGGAGCGGATATCTCGACGTTGGTCTCTCCGATCATCGAAGTCACCACCAACCGGGGCTGAGTCAGTACGGATACCGAATCCACGTGTTGCCACCGCTTCATCGTGGAAGTAGTCACCGGTGCCGTAGACGGGGTCATATTTGCGATCCTCTCTCGCTTGTCGTTGAGCGCGATCATCCTCCCGACTGCGGTAGTAATCCTCGTGATGGCTTGACCGCGGAGCAGCACCATCGTTGAAAACGGACACAGGCCGTCGAGACGAGGTAGCACCGGCCATGGATGCTCCAGGTACGGAAGTGGCAGCCACATCCAGAGAGGAGGGAACACCCACAGAACGTCTATCTTTGGGGCTCGGAGGGACTACCATGTGAGCTGGAGCCGCAGGCACAGCGGGTGGGATCGAGCCCTGGGTTGGGTCGTAGACGTTGGAGGTCGATCTATTGATCTTGTCCAGACCCCATGTGGTGGGAGGGGGACCACCGCGTCGCCCACTTTCGTTGTAAGGCCGATTAGCAGACTCCGTGGTAGTTACGTTGACGCTTGGTCGGTAATAGCCACGATCAACACTCTCTCGTCTACGAGACCTCGAGGGCGGGCGTGAATGGTCTAAGTCGTAGCGAGCGAGGTCGCTAGGCGTGGTATATTCGTATCCGTCAGTAGCCCCATAGTCAATCGGAGCATTTCCCTGGCGATTGCTGTTGGCGTAGATGGTGGACGACCTCGCTGGACGGTATGCGTCGTGTCGAGGATCGATGGTTCGTTCACGCAAGCGGGTGAACTCTTCGTTATCCATTGTTGCGCTGTAAGAACCGCCGCGGTGGTGACTCCGTGAACGTATCGAAGATGCGGGCTGGGTGTAAAATGACGTATCACTGGATCGATAATCGTCTCGAGTCGGACTGGAATGTCTGTTGCTCGAAGAGTGGTGGGACGAGCTCGACTGTGGTGTTCTTGTCGTCGTGGTTACAATGACAGGCCGAGGCGAGTTCGAATCGAGCGTTGAGGAACGGCGATTCCGGCTCATATCTCTCAGACTCGCCCCGCGCGCTAGAGGATCATTCTTCGTGACGGCATAGGTGGTAGTAGTGGTCGGCGTAGTGGTCGAGTGTGAGTGGTGATGACCCCTTGACGAAGATGATCCATTTGATGCGTATCTGGAAGACGTAGGCATTACATGGATGTCGCCTCCATACATAGAGCTGTAGCCGATGCTTGTAGGCAAAGACGCCCTCGCCGGATTGTAAGTTGGCGATCGCGGGCGAGTCCCGGTGTAGCGTGAGGAAGAGTAGCGGGGATCCATGGTGATGTGCTGGCAATGACTTGTCAGCGCTACGAGACGGACTATGATCTAATCGTCGCCTTCAGTCTTCTCGCCAAGTCAAGTGCCCGTCAAAAGGCGTAGTATTAGGAGAGATCAGTAGCCGTAAGACGGCGCGATTAGGAAAAATGACCAAAGTTGACCGCCGGAATGGGTTGAGTGCTGATTAGACGGCGCTGAAGCCGAGCAGACGTGGCGGAAAGACGCTCAGCGAACCCACGTGAGGATTCCGCCCTAGTTTTTTTTTTTTTTTTTTTCCCCTTCTTTCCACTTTTCCTCGTTTTGACGTTGAGGTAGGTGCTTTGGCGTTTGGAGGCTTGTTACTAGTACGGTGGTTGTGATGTCTCACTTTCTTCGCTGGATTTCCGGGCAGACAATGGGACGAGGTTTTGTTCTCTTTGTCTCTTTTTCTTCTTGGGAAAGACGAAGAGGGAGGGAGGGGAGGGGCACGGGTGAGATGCCCACCTCACCGAAATGGAGTCGGGTGTGGTGTGGATTCTTGGGTGGCAGAAGATGGCGGGGTTCTTCCTCAGCTTGGTTAAATTCAGTTGCGTTCTCTTCGTTCAGTCTGAGACTGGAGACCCCGGTCGGTCCAGCGCTGAGCTGGGTGACTGGGTCAGGTCGGGTTCCAGTCAAGTCAGGCCAGCGAGCAAGAGCTGATCGGGCTCGGTTGGGTGGACGCGGTCGTCAGATCGCCGCGGACTAAGGTGGAAATCTTTACTGCATGCACCTGCAGCGCCGTCTAAAAGAGGGGCGAGTCAGCCTGCTAAGGTAACGAAAAGGAATACTCAAGAGTGGGCGGGCATGGGCGCAAAACTAGGACGAATAAATCCATGCATACTTTCCATACCACAGTTCCAGGCAGAATGGTAGCCGGGCTGAGTATGGGATATGTGCATTGAACATGTGTAGAAGATAGATGAGGGATTTGGGGAGACTGGGTGGCATGAAGAAGAAAAACTCACCGGATACCGAGGGACGAGAATAACGTCACTGAGGTGTCTGTCTGACAGGCCAGAAAAATCGAACGAGACGGGGGCGAAATTTGGGCGACAATCGAGCATTACAACGTCGATTATCTCGACAGGGCGGTTATCCTGGGCGCAATGACAGAGACAGGAGGTGTAAATGGTCCAGGGACAAGTCGAGTTCGGGTACGTACAATATACCCCCTGAAAGTTTGTTAGCGTGTGACTTTGCCCTTGCTAGCATTCAAACGTTTAGCTAGGGTGAGCCACTAACAATTTGTGATCGCTACAGCTCAATAGGGCAAATCCTGGGGCAGTGGGGATGTCCAACTGCTACAAACATTCAGGGCCCCTAGTGTACATAGGAATATTCGTAAGGCGGAACAGAGAAATGTCAGAGACGGAGGCAATCGACAAACGAGCAATGTGACTGGTCGATTGCCTGAAGGGTGAGTCTGTGTTCCACTGTGTTCCACTGTGTTCCACTGTGTTCCACTGTGTTCGGGGTGTCGCCCTGTGCGTGTCGGTCCGTTCGAGGCCAGGTACGGTACGTCGAGGAACGTCGTCAGTCCGACGGTACCGGTACGGGGGCTGGGAGGTGCCGCGAACCAAGGACTTGGTTGATAAGGCCAAGGATGCCGCTGGTTGGATGTTGTAGTCGACAAAGGTCTGTTCCTCCATCAGGGGTTTTCGGAAGATGGCGAGGGGACCGCGGTTATCCGGGACTGTGGTAACCAAGTACCTGCATGTAGACCGCGAACCGTCTATAGGTAGACGTACCCCGACCAAGCTGACAAGCTGGGATGTCGAGCTTGGAGAACGTGCGTTAACGTCAATGCAAATGCGGCGACGTAGACGTTCCGTCAACTACTGGAAAGCCGGCAGGCTGGCGCTGCACCAGTCTGTGTTTTGGCCGTTCCTTTCCGGGACATAAGTGCCCAGCTAGGCTGGCGGACCTCCAAACGCGAAGGCTAGTCGAATTCGCCCTGGAGAGCCGGTCAGAGTGTTTGCAAATAACGCTTGCTTGCCTGGCTAGAGCCGTTTCGTCTCAGTAGTGTGAAGGGTTCCTGAGAAGTTCGGATGACGAGAAAATTGGGCGTCAGATGAAAGGGAACTGTGTGATTCAGAGTCTTTTCTCGGCGCCAGGTTTCGGTTCCTAAAAGCCTTCTTACTGTTCCTGCGATATTCTTCTCATGAAAGGTTTGTCTGGTTCGTTCCTGAGGCTAATTCGATCGAGTGAGATGTGATTGACAGTCCACGATCATCTGAACATGACGGAGTGGTCAGCTAGGCGACTGATGTCGCTCCGTTTCCGCGACCGTAGAGGCCATGAGCAGAGCGGAGGAGTCGGCTACCAAAGATGCACATTTTGCCAATCAAGCTAAGACTGGCGGGCATAATTATTCCATCCTCAGCATATGACGGCTGTAGTCGTGGCGCAAGGAACTGACACCATAGCAGGCCTTCGAAATATTCGAGACTTTCTCTCCCCGACGACGAGGTAGCAAGGGACCCGCGTGGAGTGAGTTCACATAGTTTGCTTGTGGTAGGTGTGTGGTGGGTGACAGTCGCTCTTTTGCCTCTTCGGGAAGCCGACTGTTGTCTGTGTCGATCACGGCGATGACGTCCGTTGGACCAGGATGGGACGTCCTCGCTGGCGCCTTTCTGAGGTGAGCCTTCACATCCAGGTTTTTTTTCTGTTTTTGATCCTTCTTTTTCCCCACCGTACAGACGGATAGTGTATCGTGTCCGACACTCTGGTGAAATGGCAGACATTTCTTAATGGCGGTTGGTTCAACTGGCTGGCATCCGAACGACAGAGTGTCGCTGGGTGTAACGGAACCCCAACCGCTCTCGGCAAGGCACAGCGAGTGCCGGAGGCTTGACGACTGAGAACAAGCCCAAGACCGGCCCAAGACCGTCGCCCGCTCGTGTCAAGTGGATGACGACGGAACACGGGAGTCTTGTTTTGTGCACGCTTTGCGCGCCCAACGTCTCGGAATGCCACCAAAAATAGGATAAGAATAATCAGGGGACGCAACGTGTCTCCTGTAGCAAGCGTCAATGTCGAAATGCGGTGCGTTATTCGTTGAGGTTGTGATGGTCCCGTTGCAGAGGTCGCAGTGTTCCGTTGGCGCGCGAAATGTGTCGCCGTCTGACGGAAGAACAGGGATTCCTCCGGTCGGGTACCCTGACCAGAGATAACAGGGATGTACGGTGAGCTTCGAGAAGTAGGAATCTGGGCGACGTCAGCGGTGGCGCCTGTGTTGAAGGGACTCTCGTTAGCGCGAGAAGTTTTGATGGCAGTCCTAGGCACCGTTCAGAAAAGTCCCTTGTCGAATGATGCCTGCTATTCAACGTGAATGCGATACGCCGCGTTAGCTGAGTTCTCCCTCATCGACCGAACCGAGACGGCAAGGTATCTTAGTGGTCGGGTGTTTTTGCAACACCGCTCGACTGGAAAGGAAACTGCCCCGTCCCAAGATGGCGGGCGCCGCTCTTGCCATTCTTCTTAGTTCCAGATTGAGCAGGCACGAGCCGCAACTTCTTCGAGTCCTTCCTGATGTAAGGCCTACTACCCCAGCCATACCTTAGCCAGGCGCTTTCCAGCACAGAGTGAATTTCCCTCCATTGACAAACACTCGACAAACATTCAAGAAAACCATCGTCTGCAATTCTGGGACAATGGCTAATTAGTAATAAGCCCATTTAAACCCAACCATCCGCCCGCTTCTCCAGTTGCCGGTCTACTGCGGCTGCCCGTCTGTTGTGCATCTCGACATCTGCCTGATGGCTGTCATCACTCGAAGATGCGACCGCCAAGCATCGCCCGACTGCGGGACGCTTCGAAAGCTCTAGAACCAACCGCAGCAAGCTTGATCTGAGATCCCGAGAAGACAATTGTCCGGTGGTAATCAACATGTCGACCGAACAGCAGGGAATGCGACGGGAGCTTGACCGCCGCCCCACATCACCCACCATCACGAAACTGCAACCACTGAGCTTTACGGCCACTCAACCGCATGTGCAGCACCTTGCCATTCTGCAAGAAAACTCTCCATATTATCTGCGCCCAAACTACCCAATACGCCACTCTCAAGCACACAGCCAAACAAGCAATGACTGGCGTCTTCCCGCTCGCTGCCACCTTGACAGAAGAGAAAAAAAAACCCTGACATGTCTGTCATCTCTTAACCGCAACTGCCGTGTGGCGATAATCAGGTCGATCTTGACTTGACCATCAACACTGCGTTACGACTCGAAAAATCTCAGTCGCATGCTCACCGCCACAATTCAGCCAATTCAACGTCGGTCTGGTGCTGTCAAGTATTTCCCTCAGTGCTTTCGCAGCCGCTGAAGGGAAGGCAAGAAGTGTGACGTCTCCTAACCTGCATGCCTTAACTGTGCAAGGTGAGGCAGCAAACACTTGCGAAGTTTGTCTTTTCGCCAGCATAAGGGCGCTCAATGGAGAAAGGCAGCGATGTTATTCTCCCTCATCGCTTTCTTACGACAAGGTCTATCCCATCTCTTGTTCTTCGCCGGACAGCCGCACCCAGAAAACGCTTCCTCCGCGAGGCTTGCATTTGAAGCCCCCACCCGGTGCTTCATTGCGTTGATCAAGCGTTCGCTCGTTTCGCATGAAAACTTTTCCAACTACGGTCTGGATCAAATTCTTCGAAATATGATGGATCCCAAAGTACTTTAGCATCTCCTGGGGACACCTTTGACAGTTGGGCTGCAATAATTCCGGCTACCCGCAAACCAGCCCATTTGAACGAAGCCCAAGACGGGGATCACCCGGCCTCACGCAACTCTAAAATCACGAAACGATAGCATTGTGTCTTCTAGGTCTCTCGGGCGCTGCCGCCCACAGACGGTGCTCGCTGACCCATGAACGATCCTCCTCGATCACCGCCAATTCTTTGGCGGGTTGAAAGGTTTTTTGAGAATTTCAATCTTCTCATCTCGATCTGGTGATGCTTCATCCAGATCGACCGTTGTAGGCGGGCCTTGAGGTGATACGTGCACGACTCTCGTACAAGATGATGCCTTCTTGCAGGCGAAGGAGTTCCAACGCCCGGAATGCTTTTTTTCCCACGTGGAATGTCACAATGCCAAGAGTGCCGTCCGAACTGAGGCCACCGACCTCTCTTTGGGCAGGAGAGATCCTGACAATGCCGCATCCTCTGAAAACAACCCCCATCGATGTCCGCCATCCTGCATCCATCAAGAACCCCGCGCTCTTCGTACGCGATCGTAAAAGTCTAGACACATAGCCCGAGAGTCAGCCTAGGTAGGCACTGACGCGCTGCTAAGACGTTGCTTACACAGACCTCACGCAATCCACGTGGCGTGGTGCACGTACAGGGCCATGGACCATTCCAGCTCAAATGGCAAATTGAACCTCCGAAACCCAGATCCTGATTGCTACCTACCCGAGTCAGAAGCCTCTCGACAGGAGAAGACGCGTGTTACAGCAGAGCCGGCAAAGGAAAAGCGGCCTCACATTGACTTTGAGGCCGACGGCCCCATCCCAGACAATGATGGCGGGGGCCGTCCAATCCACAAAAGGCAAGTAAACCTTCCATCCTTGGAAGAACTCTCGCGGGCCGCGTCCCACCAGCACGTGAAAATGGCACTCCCCCTCCCCTCCGCTACTTCTAACCCGGGAGAATAGAACCTGCTTCGGCTAAGGGGCGTTGCCGTGTGCTGAAAGGTGACCGCCGGGATTCGCTGTCGGCAGCCGGAACACATCCGCTCCGGTCTTCGGGCCCCATCTGGGCTGCTGGGATCTTCGCGGGGCTCAAGGGCCGGAGCTGACGGCGGATGCCAGTGAGTTGAGGCGGCGCGTCGGCAGTATCCACGTCTGAAGATGCTCTTGGTACGTAGGAAAAGTCGTGTACGCAAGAGGATCTAGATTATGAGAAATTCTCCGCGGTATGGATAGCCAGTGCAAAAGATTGACAGAGAAATTGAACTAGAGGTCACAATGTACTATATGGATCCGCTTGCCATAGTACGCCACATTCTACCAATATCAAGCTCAAAGGACATATCTACCAACACCCACCCCATACGTGCCGATCCAAGCATCAAATCTACGCCAAACTGCCCATCGGATCCCACAGCGGCAGCACGGTCGGCTCGGTGCCGATAACCCCCTTGACCTCCTTGCTGAGGAAGCGCGGGTCGACGACAGCCTGGTACACGAACTCATCCATCCACGCGTCGCTCATGACGAACCAGCCCTTGTCGCCCGCGCCCTCGCCCCAGCTGTTCTGCACCCTCCAACGCACGCTCTTGCCCTCGGCGTCGAGGTGCACAGCCGTCAGGACCATGGCATGCGTCATGGCGCTCTCCCCGGTCCTCAGCCTGCTCGCCTTGTCCATGCCGAGCGTCGAGACGCCGAAGCCGAGCTCGTAGTCGATGAGGTCCAGGTCCATGACGCCGGAGGCGGTGTTGCTGAACTTGCCGACGTCGGAACCGAAGAAGACGGGCAGGCCCGCCCTGAGCATGGAGACACACGCCGACTTGAGGATGTCCATGGCGACGTTGACGTAGGTGACGCCGCGGCCGCCGACGACGTTGCCGAGCCGGTCGACGGTCAGCAGCGTCAGGGGCTCGTGGCGCGGGTCGTGGACGAGCGAGACCATGCCGTCGATGACGGCGGACGTGATGCGGAAGTCGGAGGAGTAGATGTCCCTCGCGAAGGCCGCGGGCGTCGTCCTCAGCTCGTGCGCCTTGTCGTTTCTGTCGAGGTACGTCCAGGTGAACTCCTCGCGGGGGTTCGGCGGCGGGCCGAGGGTGAGGGTCAGGATGTTCAGGATCTCCTTGACCATCTTCTCCTTGGCCGAAGACAGCGTCTGGGCGGTCGCCTCGCCGGAGCGGATCTGCCTGCGCAGGACGAGGGCGTACTCGCGCAGCTTCGTCTGGACGATGGAGTTGAGGACGCCCGAATTCATGGCGTTCCAGCTGTCGGGGTACAACGACTGCGGAACCAGCCCGTACTTCTGCACCAGGTTGTAGACCATGTCCCACTGGCCGCCGTCGCTGACGATGTCGCCCAGCAGGGCCTGTACGAGCCTCCCGTCGAGATCCTCGTGAGCCGTGTCGATGATCTGCTCGAGGAAGTAATTCGACTTCTCGAGCTTGTCCCAGAAGAAGAGGTATGACTGGGACAACTCGAAGCTGTCGAGGTTGTATCGCTTCATGAGGGCGACGCGAAACGTGTTGGTAGAGGCGAAGAGCCAGCAGCGGCCCGAGGAGCGCTGGTTTGTGATGGGGCCGCCTTCGAAGGGGATCTTGACGTTGAAGATCTGGGGGTCCGAGATCTTGGTCGAGGTCGACATCAGGACTGATCGGGGGTCGGTGTTGCTGAGGGCTGTGAGAGCAAGTCTGAAGGCACGTCAGTCAGTTACCCCATCCGCCCATTATAATGATTAGAAGAAACCTACCTATTCTTGGGGTCGGAAAGGAATCGGGACTGCCATGACTGCGTCTGGTGAACTGGTAGGCCCTCCGGCTCGCGAAGGAGCCTGACATCGCCCTTTTCACAGGAAGCTGCGCCCTCCATGCTGTTGAACTCCTCGTTGCTGACTTGGAATCGGCGCAGGCGGTCAAGGAGGGCTTTCTCGCTGGATGGGTCTACAGCCGCAGTCTTGGATGGTTGGGAACCCATGTTCGCTATTTGAGTAGGACCCTCAGTCTCTGGTGAGTCAACCACTTGAGCTAATGGAAGGGTCTAGATGGAGATTTAGTCAGAGACAATGGCGATGACTGGGAAACAAACACGGCTTGACTTAAAGCAGTCACGCAATCTAGCTTTGGAGGAGCTTTGAAGAAAGAAGAAGCTTGAGTTACACTGAATGTCCGAAAAGAGCGTGGCCAAAGCTAGGTATTTAAAACAAAGGCACGCGAGTCGTACAGCCTCCTCTTTCCCTCCACTCCATGTCCTCCATTCCAACCTACTTCCGCCCGCCTGATACCGAGAATGCCAGAGAAAGCAGGTGCTTTTGAATAGGCGAGGTAAGGAAGGTGACCCATGTCTGGCGCGAGTTCAAACTTCTCGGAACCCGGGGGTGGGTTTCCATTTCCCTTATCAGTTGGAGTCGGTGGGAGAGGCAGACCAGCCAAACAGCGATAAGATGAGGGGTGCGGAGGCAGGGATTAATGAGCTGCTTACGATTACTGGTCACGAACGCCATTCGACGGTGTCGACACGAGACGCGATGCTCTGCAGAAGTTGCCCATCAAGGTCCCCATCCATCTCACCCACTCGATTCTCACATGATGACCTCTCTTTCTCCCTCTGTGGGGATCTCTGGGGTGTAGAGCGGGAGTCCAGCCACTTTGAGAAATGTGGTGTCGGGCAATACACTCAGTTAACGAAGAAGTGGTCCATGGCATTTCGAAGCGGAGCGAAAAAGTCCGGAAATGTGCACTTCGCACTCGGTAAAGCATTGAAAGTTCAAAGTAGTGACCCATAAATCCGGCTGTTCGGCGTTCAGGCCCGGGCTGTGCGTCGGCGCCGGCGGTGCTGGAAATGCCGGCAATGGCGCTGGCCCCACGACGGCCCGATGATTACTTGAACGCGTTTCCAAAAATTTGTGTCCCATATCTGCACTGCCTTCTGGAGACCAGCGGCATCACTACCTCAGTACTCGAGCTTGGCCTGCATATACTCAGGCTAGTAGAACAGAAGCTCATAGTCAAGTCTGTGTAATGATCGTCATGGATACAGTTCTGCGTAGCCAAGTGCGCCTATATGGATGATGATTATTGGAGTTGAAATAGCCACTGTCGTACTCCCCACGACGTAAGGCCCGGCTCCTCATTGCCTTTCTTTCCATCCTGAGCCATCTTATGGCTTTACGATTTTCCCCTTTTCCCAATGACCTTATCAATGTTTTCAATTCGACTTTGACCCCAAGCTGTTCGGTTGCGAGCTCTCGAGCGGAATTTCAGCATCATCCTGGTGAATGGGTCTCCGTGGTTTGCCAGGGGAATCTCTTGGCGGCTGTCGAGTACCAACGTTCGAAGGCACACCAAGTTCAATGCTATTCATCGGCCACATTCGCATTTCTATTCCCCATCCCGGTCGAATCTCTTTCTCCCAGTCTTGAGGCAAAACTACTCTCTCCTGTGGATCTAGCAGGTTGTAATGACCTGCCAGAACATGTGGTCCAATAAGATCAACATGTACGAACGCTTGCTTGATGAGTTCTTCCATCCCCTGTGCTCGAACGTCAGCTGAAAGAATGCTGCGAAGGGGATTACGTTCAGATCTTACCGCCCAAGTCTGGCAGACTTGGAATGGGAAACTAAACTCTCGTCCAACGGCGTCCTTAATCTTATAGGCTCAGGGCTTTCCGCCGTGAGCTCGTATCTTGCCCCCGCAAGCTGTGCTGTTTTCCCTTTGAAATCTTCTCTAGGTTCGTATGGGCTACCCATTGAGAATGGGTTGGCGGAAATGGCCGGGTTTATAGCTGCTGGAGGCTTCTGATCGGAAGCACTGGGAGGATGATCCCGAAGGTTCACATCTACAGCTATGGTTTTTGAAAACCCCTCGTCTACTACGAAATCCATGGTCTCAAGAGAGGCCGAACGGGCCTCCTCTCGCATTTTGCCCTTGCCAAGGTGTGCAACCGACACTGCATCGATATTATGCTCAGGAAATAACACCTTAAACAATTCATGCCACCTGATCTGATACCTTGTCTCCTCTGTTGCTGCCAAGTCGCTCCCTACTTCGACTCCATCGAGCTTCAACAATTTCGGCATTAATTCATCGGATAGTCGACGGTGTTCTTCCACGCGTGTCTCGGGATCCGCCTGCGGGTAGCCGGTAACTGCCTCGCAGAGAGGGAGCAGGCCAAGCTCGACAGCGTCAAGCTCGGCATGGAGGCCGTCACCTCGGACCAGTCCGTCGACATCAACAGCGCTGGCCTTTCCACGGCTCTCGGCTCCAGCAGGAGTCACTAGACGGTAGCCAGGTAGTTGGCCTGGAATCTCCTGTGCTTCGGTGTCCGGTGAAAGTTTCTTGCTGTCTGGCTTAGATTGCTTCTGGTCTGTGTTGTCATGGGCTGATGCGGTACTCTAGCTCATATTGGCCACAGAAGAAGGGCGCTCGGTCACACGGTGCTCATGCTGCGTGTGAATAATTTCTTGGTGATTCTCTGTACCAGAATTCTTGGGAGGCTCCCAATCATAGTTTGGAGAGGAGTTCTTGCACAATTCTTGATCGGACTCATAAGAAGACCCAGTGGGAGCGTCGTCGCGGGACATTTGTGGTATCCGCATTGTCTCTTGCTTTATTCTTCTTCGCTCACCTACCCCATCTGCTGCTGCCTTTTGTACCAAATACGCCTTGGCCCGGACCTTGCGATCAGGGGATGCGTAGAACCAATTTTCGGTGTTACGAAAGGCGTCTCGACATTTCCAGCAAGACCTCACGTTTGTGAGAGCTTCTTCGCATCTTTCGCATGTATAAATCATGAAGGCAGTGAAATTTCCATGGCGTTGGTGTTCACTCTTCCAGTGCTCTGTTAGATCTTCGGTATTGTCAAATTTTGACTCGCAGAGATCGGCTTCGTCGTCTTCAGTCAGGAGACACCTCCATGCCGGATGCGCTCTAGTTCCATCAGGTTTCGCGCAGGGATAACACAATACTCCAGGAGTTTGCTGATTTGCCGTGCTTTCATGGTCAGAGCCGTCTTTTGAGTCGGAGTCGGCCTCATTATGTGCTTCTCTGATTTCAAGACCATCAATCGCTAGAGGAAGCGCTTCACGGGCAAGCTCTTGAAGATGTTCGGCCAAGTGAGAGCGGAACTTCGGAAGATTGGTCTCGCTCATGGATGAAGGTTTCCAATCATCACATAGAGGACAAGCGTTTTTGTCGAAGTTGGTGAGGTTCTTGCGAGAAGCTTTGATCATAACCTGCAGCTGTGTCTTGGACACGGATCCGGAGTGTTGAGAAGTAAAGTGGATTCCGAGTGCGTTTTCGGTGTTACACTTGGTATGACAGAGGTAGCATTTCCACTCCTGTCTATGATTGTCCATTTCGTGCTTGAACCACTCGTGAGATGTGGAAAAGGGATCTGCTACGCACTCCTTAAAGGTGCAGATGTACATCTGAAGATCGCGATAAACGTGTCGCCTATACTGCTTCTCAGCTCGTTTGGTTCAAAATATTAGATCACTCAATATCAACTTACTTCCACTGTCTTCGGTTTTCAATCATCTGAATAGTACGGCAGTAGGGGCATTCGATGTGTTGATTGTATCCCAGTCTTACACCGTCGAGCCACATATCGGTAAGGTTCGGGATTCGACGCCCTGTTGCAGCTCCACCCGCCGCTGTTGTAGCGAACGATGTCGCAACACTGGTAAAGCTCCTCTCTCCGTCTTCCATGTTTGATATCGCACCGCTAGACACATCGAGGGGATCGTGGTAAGACGTGGCTTTTGTGGTGGCATGAAGGGAGAGCCCGTCACCCGAAGGATTCTTATCAAATTGCGCCATCTTCCTTCGATGGCTCTGACGGTATCGAACGTATTCTCTTTGCTTGTTGACCCAGGTGCCCATCCGTTCCGCAAGCCATGGTCTCTGCTTGAGCTTTGGGAACTTGTCTTGTGCATTGACAATGTCCGGAGTCGGGTCAGATTGAGGCGTAATCAGTCTCTTTCTCCCTATCCGACCACGAGGACGGTCTTGGCGGATAAGAGTCGACAAGGAGAAGAGGTGCGTAATGCTTGCATGGGTATTGCGAAATAACTCAGCGAGTTCAGTCGTGTCTGTCGCCCAGTCGATCCCGCTCGCGCCGTCGTTGACGAGATTATCGGTAATAATCTGGACCGACCGCTTTGCCAAATCTTGCTCAGAACCCATCGGTTGACTTGTCCTGTTGGGAGAGTTTCCTGATATGATCCCGGTTGCTGTAGGTCATCATCAATCAGTCTAGATCCCAGGACAATCCGGTCGATGAACTTCACCTCTAATGAGAGAATCCTCCAAGCGCGCCAGCCCCGATGATACATAGTTCTTCATTCGATGGGCGGATTTCAGTCTAGAGTCTAGAGACATTGCGGATTTCGGATTTTGCAAGGCGCCAATGTTTGCTGCCCATATTTTGAATCTCCCAGTCTCTTCGACAATCGTGTCTTCCAAGTCGCGATATGAAGATGTAGGTACCTCATGTCGCACTTTTGCAAACGCTGTGTCGCAACTGTGGGTTAAGAAAAAAATGCTGGGCAGGGAGGTGTTGGGTTGATCTTCCCCAGCCGCATCGCCGGAACTAAAAGGCGCCTGATCATCAGCACTCATCTTTGCGCATGGGTGGAAGCTGCGAGGTTGACGATATTGAAGTTTGGTCGAGAGAGTCAGGCTCAGTCTTTCCTGACCTGGAAGGCACCCTTCCCAATAAAACCCCTCACTTCTACCTTCCTGCCGATTCGTGAACCAATGAGACGCATGCCGCTCATGCGGCCTGACACTTCGCCCGCCACAGTTCCGCTCAAGCGCCTTCCCGCTGACGGCCGCAACTTTTCAGCTTCCAGTCAGTCCCAATACCGCGTTGGCTTCCAAGTCGAACGAACCCGGTAGCATCTGAGACGCGCCAACTCCGCGATGTCGGGATTCGAGATCGCTGGAGTCGTTCTCGGTGCATTGCCTCTTCTTTGCGACACGGCCAAAGACCTCAGCGGAGTCCTCAAAAAGGCCAAGTCATGGTGGCGATTCGAAGCGACGTTCGAAGCGTTTTCTTCCGCAATTGCGACGCAGGAAATCGCTTATACACAAGTGCTAAAGCGTCTATTAGACCCTCTCAACATTTCAGACGCTGAATTTGATAGCCTCTGGCGAGACCCCAAGTCATCTTTGTGGCACGAGCCCGACATTCGAAAAGGGTTGCGGATGCGTCTGTCGCCATCGGAGCATCGGTGGTTTATGTGGCATCTGTCAGATCTCAATGAGACCATTCTCGAATTGCAGAAGCTCTTGCCCCTCGACAAGGTGAACGGAGAATTTGCGAGCATCCCTCTAAGAGCCAAATTGGCACTGACGCTTTGTGAAGCTGCACCACTTAGACTCTACGAGTCTCGAAAGCGAGCTCTTCCGTCTTCATACCAGCTTCAGCAGCGACAAAGACAGGCTATTGCAACGCGTTACCAACATCAATAACGAATTGCATCAATTCTTCGACAGGGCCTCCGGAGTGACTAGGCAACCTGCATCGAAGAAGCCGGAGTTGCCGTTCAAAGATCTCCACGACGAGGCGCTCACATTGTTCGAAGCTCTGTCGCAAAACTGGCGATGCTCCTGCACCACTACCCATGTTGTTGGAGTCACTGTTCAGCCAGAAGTCATCAAGTCGGCCAAAAGAGACAATGCGGGGTTCTTCGACGTTCTGTTCGAAACGGAAGACAGAAGGAACATGTTGAGGCTTCAAATCGAGTGCAGCAAAGCTGTGACATCGAAGCTGGCTAGCCGAAAAGCTCAGATAGCTCCAACGATTAACGTCGACGCAGCTGGTGATATGCGAGATCAGATGGCGCTCAGAAAGCATTTGGATTCGGCATCATTAGCGGCGAGCGATAGAAGCGTCGCAACGTTGGCTTTCACCTCGTTGTCTATATCGAACCCCCAGTGTTCTGATTCTCCCAGGAAATCGATACTCAAGCGTATGACAAAGAGGCTACAAAAGCCCCGGCCGACAGCAGATTTCGCATCATCTCCAGCCCTTCCCAGATCCAAGTCTAGCGCTAGCTCGGCTTCAAGTCTGAACCGAAGCTCCATGTCGAGCAGTACCATGGTATTTGACAACTCCAGCATCGTGAGTGCTACAGAAAGGTAAGATTGAGCTGAACCGCGCTTCGATAGACACAGACCGGAGTTGACATTGTGCTAAAGCGAGTCATCGCTTCCCAGCAGCAGCATCTCCAATGCTTCGAAAGTCAGATTTGTCGGCGCCGGCTCAGGCCCTGACTTACGCCCCAAGCCGAACGATACCGACAATGACGATCTTGCAAACATTTGCAAGATAGCAACAACCACTTCATCGACCAACAGCCGCAGGAACGTTCTGTCTCTCTATGACGGCAGAAAACTCATTCTAGAGCAACAGCAGCGACCCGACGACTCTCTCAAGACGCAGTCCATGAATGCTTTCCTCCAGACTACCCCAATGCGTTACAACCGACTCTACATCGGTCTGCGCTTCGCCCTCACATTACTCGGTGTGGCCACATCGTCATGGCTCCCGTCACATCTTGCTAAAGATGACATCTTCCTCGTCAACACTGAAAACCCGAGCAAGCCAGCGAAGCCATCGGGTCCTTATTTCTCACGGAGTTCTCGCGACATATGCTCTGCCGCTGACCCGAAAAACGTCGATTTGTGGAACGCAAAGACATCGCTGCTTCTTCTAGGCATCGTTCTGCTGGAACTCTTCCACGGAGACACCCTGGAGAACCAGCCTTCATGGGCCGAGTGTCTCGATGAGCGCGGGTTGCCGAATGATACGACCATGTTCTGCAGTGCGTGGCTCTGGATCAACACGGCCCAAACCTCGATGAAGGCGTGGATTGGAGAGGAGCTTGGCGGTGATCTATACGAGGCGATTCGGAAGTGCATCTGTTATGAATTCGGTCGGAGCAATGATTTTGGGGATTCTCGCTTTGTGGAGTTAGTGTACCGCGAAGTCGTCGTGCCTTTGGAGAAGTGCTGTCCGCAGTTCTGAAGATGGACTTGGCTACTACTAAACTCAAACAAAACCGATCTCTTATGGCTGCGTGACCGTCCAATGCAAGATGGGGATTCCTGCCTGGTATGACAAGCACTGACTTGATCGAATTGTCTCCATTGCGACTTCAGTAAGGGCCTAGCTTTGAGGAAAGCTGGCCACCAACGAAGCACATACTGCATAAACCAATACACGAACTTCCGACCAGACCAAAACACAGACGACCAGGTATCATAATACACACCATCGCTAATGTCGTCAACTAGGACGCAAGACGTCGACATCATATCAATTGGGGCACCAAGACCGTGGGATAGATGGATGACAGAACATATACAGAGCTACCGTATCTACGTAAAAGACTTGACTCCGTGATCCTTTTATCCTCAAGATTTCGAGACCATATCCAACTTCGCATTTCTCCATTACATTGATTCATCTGTATTTCGTACATGTTGCTAGATCCCAACAATCCAAGACGTAACCGTCGATCGTGACGATACGCTTACAGACGGGAGCCGTGGATAACCTTGACGTCGACGGCGAGCTCGCGGCCGTTGTCGTTGAGGACGAGGACACGGACAGAGCCGCGGCCGGACTCGAAGGCCTGGTTCAGGCGGGACCAGAGGTTAGACTGGTCAATGACGGCCAGGCCGGGCTTGACGTCGCCAGTCTCGGTCATGGCGGTGATGGTGCCTTCAGAGAGGTCCAGGACACGGTACTGCTTGAAGATGGGGCCGAGCATAGTCTGGACGACGACGCTGGGACCGGGGTGGGCAATGAAGGAGGACTCCTCGTGGAGCTGCTTGGTGAAGAGGTCGACGCCGAGGTAGCGGTACTGGCCGGTGGCGGCGGAGGTGGAGATCTTGATGACCTGGCAGGGACGGCCCTGGAGCATCAGGAAGTCGCCGAGGCGGATGTGGTGGCAGGGGATGGTGACGGTGTTGGGGAGGAGGGGAGGGCCGCCGGCGGAGCTCTTAGGAGCGGGGCCGCGGTACTCGCGGATCTCCTCAATCTCGTAAGAGGTGGATCGGCCTTTAGGACGGTGAGCAATCTTGTCAACCAAGCTGTGAAGACCCTGGCGAAAGGAGTGATAGTTGCCTGTGGGTACGAAGAACAACTTTCAGTTCTTGGTCCTTTGAGTTGGGGGAGCACACTGCGCAACCGAAACAACTAAAGCCAAGAAAGCATCCACCTAAGCTTTGGGGTGTGAGCTCAAGTGAAGAGGGGTTATTGACATACCTTCTTCGTCGTAGTAACCCATCTTGGACTTTTGCTTGGGGGTGGGAACGTGGGAGTGCTTAGGGGCGGAAACGTGGGACGGCTCAATGGTCTCTTCGGTAACCTTGACGGTTTCCTTGTACTCCAGAG
Source organism: Colletotrichum ledebouriae (assembly GCA_036785755.1). Classification (NCBI taxonomy): domain Eukaryota; kingdom Fungi; phylum Ascomycota; class Sordariomycetes; order Glomerellales; family Glomerellaceae; genus Colletotrichum; species Colletotrichum ledebouriae. The sequence goes on from JAVHLU010000146.1 coordinate 59,554, forward strand.
GGCGAGGGCGCTCGGAGTGGGAGAAGTGAGAAGACTGAGAGTCGACGGAGTACTCGTCGACGTGGGAGTGAGAGTTGTGAGAGTGACCAGAGTGGTGAGAGTGAGCAGGGTAGGGACGCTGCTCGACAGTGACCTCTTCGCGGTGGTAACTAGGCTGGACGCGTTGACGGTACTGGCGTTCGATTCTATCAATCGGGTTTACCAGGTGCTCGTGGTGGCGGGTGTCGACTTGCACACGAGTGTCGTGGAACTCTTGAGTCTGGTACTGGTGGGCAGGGCTGGAGAGGAGAAAAAGAGAAGAGAAGTCAGTCGAATGTTTTGATGAGATGGATGGGTGAGATGGATGAGATTGGGGGGAAGAGCTCTTGATGGGGAAAGCTTTTTTCGCTCCAATTGACATATTTGACGTGACATGTTGTTACTTGGCCAACTACGGACTAGGGGCCGGGAGGAGGCGCCCAGGGTCCTTGGCCGGCGGCTCGTAATGGTGCAGGGTAGGAAGCCAAATTTGGTGAAATACTGGGGCCCGAGCTAAGGCGTATCCGCGGCTGGGGACAGGGGAGGAGGGTCGGAAGAGACAGAGAGAGGAGGGCCGAGGGGAGTGGAAGGGGAGGCGGTGACGCGGGTGGGTTTGTGTTGTTTTGGGGTGTGTCTGGAAGAAGACCGACGAAGGCAGGGCGGGTTGCCGGGTTTGCCATTGCTGCCAGATGTTCTCTGAAAAAAGAGGTTCTGGCTCTTCCTCTTCCTCGTGGTGTTGTTGTTCAAGGGACAAAAGGAATCGGGATAGACATACCGGTACTCCTCGATGTGAGTGTGGAACTCTTGATGGACCTGCGGTCTGGGCTTGGAAGGACCGGGACGGTGGTAATGTTCTTCGATGCGGACCTCTTCTTCGGTGATGCGAGTGTCCTTCCGGGGAGGAGGAAGGTGTTCAGAAGTGGCAGTGTGCGAAGAGTATTGACCTTCCCGTCCGGGCTTTTGAGGCTTATGGGGAAGTTTGATCTCAAGCTCCTCGTGGGTTTCGGTGATTGTCTGGGTCTGGGTCTGTGTTTGTGCCTCACTCTCCTTGTAGGTGGAGGGAAAGACGCTGAAGGGGACGGGGACGCGAGCTTCAAAATCCAGATTGGCGGCCTTGAGGGCGCAACGAGGAGAATCTTCTAAGCGTTCCCGTACGAAGGAAGGCAAAGAAGAGTATCCTCTTGCTTCGTTTTCCTAGAAAAACAAAGGAGAAGGGGAAATCAGGAAGAAGCCGGTCTTTGGTCGACTCGCGCTTCTTGTTTCTCTTCTGCTTTGGATTTGGAGGAATCGAGAGATTCTGCGAACGAGGACAGCGTCGGGCAGAAAGATGGCTTGAAGCTTTGGGGATGGATGGGGAGAGAGGGAAGAAGGAGGGAGAGGAGGGTCAGGCAAGATGTGCGATGCGGATTGGGTTTTGAAGACGGGGGGCTGGGGGGGAGATGGTTGGATGGAGCAGAGACAAGCACACAAGAGAGATGCAGAAGTCGAGGGCTGTGAGGTTGCCGGGGCAAAGGGTGTGTGTCTTGACTTGATCGGGGATGTATCGACAAGGAACACGGCGAGACGAGCAGGAGTTGAAGCACGGAGTGATATTGCGACTTTGCTGGTGCACGATCTGTGGAGACCCGAGGACGGGAATTCGGAGTGTGAATGGCTGGAACTGTCGGATGAATGGTTGGTATATGGGCTTGGATTGGTTCAAATTGTGTCTATACTAAGGTCAGCTAGTGGATGGATAAGGTACAAAGAATCAAAAATATCCTCTTGTGTACAGAGTACGTACAAGCAAGATGGCAGCGGATATGTGAGAGATACGGTATACCTAGGCTGCGGTGGCCTGTGGATGGTAGCGTCTGTGTGCGATTTGGTCTGTGGGCGCTCTGCGCCGCCAATGTCAAACCCACGGGAGCGAGATGAGAACAGATGGCCGCCCCCCTTCGGGGGGTACGTGTTATTGCAAGTATATATTTCAGAGAAACTTCGCGCTACTAACCTAGCTTCCTTTGCAGCTTAGCACTACTACTACTACTACTACCCTCGTCTCCTTAATACTAATAAGGCTACCTACTAGCCTAGTTCTATATATTAACAATACCCTAAACCTTTATAAAATATTTATAATAAATCGCTATATCCTTAGGGACCCTAAAATAAATATACTCCCTATACTCTCCTTACTTTATTATATAGTAAATCCTATAAAATACCTTCTTTAGCGAATTAAAGCTTTATTTATTTTAAAAGCTATTATAGTTAGTATTTATATAGTAAAGTTATAAAAAGTAGATTATAAGTTATACTTAGATTATTAAGTTATATAATAAGTCCTGGACCTAACTTAAGAACGTGCTAACTTATTCTTAATAAGCGAGAGTAGTTACTTCTAAGTTAATTTACTCCCTAGATTTAATATCTATAGCTTTTATAATAATACTTTAAATATATAAAGCGCTTTTTATTATAATAAAGAGTAGTTACTAGAGTATTACTAAGTTAAAATTAATTTATAATAGACTAATAGATTAACTTCACTATTATATATCTTATATATTAACTCCTAAGGTTCTTAGAACCTTTATTATAAGGCTATTAAGTTTAATAATACTTTCTATAAATATAGAATAATAGAAGGTAGTAATAGCTTATTAGGTATCTAAAAAGTATATCATATATAATAGAGTATATAATATAGGTTAAACTTATATAATAAAGTGTAATTACCCCTATGTGGCTGAATATAGGTAGCAAAAAAGGCACTAGAATAGATAGCCGCCTAGTCTTTCCCCGAGCAGTTTGGCTTGAATGGAGTGGCAGAAAGCCGGGATTGACGGTGCGTGTGTTGTGGGCAATTGTTTACATTGGCTCCCGTCACTTGCAGCTAGTGGATACTCTTCTGTTTATTCCAACCCAAACGGGATTAGCCCTGACCGCCGAGAGCGGGCCGACTGGGGTGGAGCTCTGCAGCTTGAAGCTTTGACGCCCTGGAAGCCTTGCAATTAAGGTCTCGAGGGCCATTTCCTCAAGCCAGCAAGTCAGGTCCTTCTTCCTCAGGAAGGCAGTTACGACTCACGAGCTCTCAGCTCCATCTCGATGCGACTTTCGAGAAGGTACGTACCCCGTACCAAGGCCACCTGCCGTCTCACAAGTTGTTTGTGCTGCTCTGATCCTCGTCGTTTCTGAGTCGGCCTCACATCTCATTCTCACTCTCGCCAACAGCTGCCTAAACCTAGCGCCCAAAGCAATTGACGGCCCCAAGCTGGTCGTACGGAGCCAATTGGCCACATGAAGCATCCTAATGCATTCGTCAACCTTCCGAGGCAGCTTTGCAGTCGCCTGCATGCACGATGCTGCCGCCAGCTCGATGGGGAGGCCTTGGGCTGGAGCGAGAGCTCCTCCAGACTGCTGCAGCTGCTGCTGCTGCTACGCTGCTGCTTCTTCTCCTCCCCCACATCGCCGGACCTGGCCCTTCCAGACTCCAGTTTGCCAACATTGGACAGGGCCAGAACAGGCGGGGGCTTCCTGGACTCAGGATCAGGATCGCTCGCTGCTCCCAGCCGCTTGCGCAAGCTCTGACAGGGGATCGTCTAGCATTGATTGCCCTGGCCGTTGGCGAACTGCTTCCACCATGGCCCTCGGCTGTTTCTGGGTCTTTCCCTCCACTGATGATTGCAAGCTTCCGGTTCAGCACCCTCCAACCTACCCGTGCCGGGCTGGCCTTCCCAGTTGACGAGAATCGAGTGATCAAGGCAGACATTGGGATTTCAGCCAAAAATAGCCCCCCCCCCCGCGCCGATTCCCACGGCGACCATGGCCAAATACCAGAATCTGGAAATATCCAGTACCACGGCCGTGATGACCTCGCTCAATTCCCGATGGCATGCCGTGATGGGCGCCACAGGTCTGGCTTCCGCCAATCGCTGGTCGTGTCACTGTGCTCGGCCAGGAGAGACGCTACAGTCCACTGAGACAAAGACGTCGTGGCCCAAAAGGCTCCAGTTGCAACGTTCAGCGCTGCAAATCCGTCCTGAATGAGCCGATCGCTGCGTGTCACATTTGGAGCAGTTTCTTATGGATACGGAACCCTCGCTACAACAAACAAAACAGACGTGGTGGCTGGGTGAGAAGATCATCGTTTCGACCATGGCCCCAATTGCCCGCTATCGACTGTCTGCATGCTCGAGTTGCCTGACTTCGGCAGGTCGGAAACTCAATTGGCCAGCTCTCAGAGCTACCCCAACCACCTCAGCTCCTTCACCCGCCCCCCGACCCTCTCTTTTCACGCCGCCTGCTCAATGCTGATGAGGCCTGCTGAAAATCAGCAATTAACACCTCTTCGCCGACCGATACCGAGACTGAAATCTGGGCCGTAAGTGTCGTGGATTTCTACCATTGGCTTGTCAGTCTGCAACCACAGCACAACTCATGCAAGTTGACGGTCGCACATGCAAAACGAGGCTGGCTGGCTGAGAACTTGTTTCTCATCGACCGAGACGTGGCCTTGGGGCCCAACACAAATCGCAAAGACTCAGAGGGCCAAAGACGCAACCCAAGACCTGCAGCTACCGTACGGGTCCCCTCCGCAGCGTCCGAGTGGGGGTCTCACCAGCCTATCTGCATGCAAGGACTCGACCGCCGGCTTCCCCAGTTCCCCTTAATCGAATTGAACGCCCTGGAGACTCTTCTCCGCCAAAGGCCTGTCCTGCTGATCTGGGGAGGTTGGAGTTGTTGATAACCTGTCGATTTTCCTGGCCCTGCTTCGATCCCAAGTGATCTCAAAACTTTTTCCGATGGTTCTCAGCCATCTCCGCGGCTAAAGAACTAGACCAGACGAACAATCGGGACGCACGGGTTGGTCCCTGGGCATGGCCCTGGTTCATCTGGTTGCCCGGACGACAGGAAATGCACTGGTGTTTGGTCTAGCCACTTGTAGAAGCTATGGGTTCGGCACTGGACGATCTCCACCATACATTCTTCTTCAGAAGCGCTACAAGTTTGGAGAGGTTTTGATGTATTGCCAAATCACATGAAAAGTTCTCACACAGACTGAATCTCCACTGATTTTAATGTTAGTCCCATGAGCAAGTTTTGCTTATCGAGGCTTTCGAGTACAATTTGGAAGAGTAGACGACAGGGATCCCATCGCAAGAAGTCTGCAGATGGATCATATGATCGCTGGTACGGATTAGTTCAAAGTGATTTCACGCTGCGCCAAGCACCCGTAACCGGCGTCTTTGGGTGAGGTAGTTTCGGACAGCTGCAACCCACCTTTGAAGATGACAACGAGAGCCGATGGCCTCCGGACTCAGGGCGACCGCGGGGTCCTCGGCGGCTGGCGGCCGGCCGGCCGAGAGAGGAGCCTTGTCTAGGGAAATGCTACTTCACCGCTGCCTGGGTTGAATATTGCATTGGCGGGAGACAGCACCAGTCGAAGTATTTCTCCGGCCAGGTACGGACGATGTCGATGTCTTGCGCCTTGATTCTTCCAGGCGGCCTTGTGCCAGAATTTGTTTCATTTGATTGACGTCGAATCAAGGCCTGGCGATGACAAAGAAACGGCCACCAACAGTCTGTGCTGTCAAAGCAGCCATCCGTCAAACTAGCTCCCGATGCGAAAACATCGCGCTGTGCACCGTCTGATTCCCAACTCTGCTCCTTTGTTCAAGTTATCAGCTATCCCAGCTCGACCACGGCTGTGGCTGGCTGTCAGCTCTAGGACAAAGGCTTCGACCATGCAGCTTGGACTAAGTCGCTAGGTTCGGTCTGCGTCATCAGGCGAAAGCTAAGGAACACCTTTCGTGTGACGACTGTATAGTTATAGGGGCCATAGTTCATTCTCTAAAAATCGGTCCATCTTTACTAGAATCACATAGCCCGAGCGCTTAAATTGTTGTAAATTGCTTCTCGTTGTCAAACTGCATCAGTTGGAAACCCTTGCTATTGAATGCCGAATCCCAAAGCACGTGACGTCATTGTGGCGTACACACTCAGAGTTCTTCAGCCACGATTGCCCCGCGATTATTCAATCTCCTCAGAATCTGCCCCTCGATTGCCGCCGCTGGCACACAACTACACCAATAGCTGCTTTGCATCGGCGGCCACCAATCTGTCACACCTATACCCGACATAACAAGTCCTCGAAATCACAGCCATGAAGCAGCGTTTCTCCTCTATCGACGTTAAGGTCATCGCACACGAGCTACAAGAGAACGTCACCTCGTTGCGACTAGCAAATGTCTACGACCTCTCCTCCAAGATCCTGTTGCTCAAGTTCGCGAAGCCCGACAACAAGAAGCAACTGATCATTGATTCAGGTTTTCGATGTCACCTCACGGCTTTTACGCGCACGACTGCCGCGGCGCCCTCCGCTTTCGTCACGCGGTTGCGCAAGTTCCTGAAGACGAGACGGTTGACCAAAGTGACCCAGATTGGGACCGACAGAATCCTGGAGTTCCAATTCAGCGACGGGCAGTATCGCTTATTCCTCGAGTTCTTTGCTGTAGGCGTCTTTCCAGAACCCTGAGATGAGGACTTGCAGTGACTGACAAATCACGTTGCGTAGAGCGGAAACGTCATTCTGACTGACGCCGACTTGAAGATCATCACACTCTTGCGAAACGTTTCCGAGGGAGAGGGTCAAGAGCCTCAAAGAGTGGGACTTTCATACTCGCTCGAGAACCGTCAAAACTTCGGCGGTGTCCCGCCCTTGACGAAGGAGAGAGTAAGAGATGCGCTGAAAACATCGGTCGAAAAGAGCGCAGTGGCTGCAGCGGCAGGAAAGAAGAGCAAGACAAAGCCGGGAGATGAATTGAGAAGAAGCCTAGCGACTACGATCACCGAGATTCCACCAATCTTGGTCGGCCATTCTTTCAAGAACACGGGCTTCAACGAGAAAAAGAAGCCGGCGGAAATACTCGAAGACGAGCCTTTATTGGACGCTCTGCTGACAGCACTAACCGAAGCGCGAGGCATTGTCGAAGACGCTACTAGTTCTTCCACCGCCAAAGGCTACATTTTCGCCAAGTATCGAAACGCACCTGACGGATCGACACAGGACGGGGAAGAAACAAAGCGATCGAACTTGCTCTACGAAGATTTCCATCCCTTCTTGCCCAACAAGTTTGCGGATGATCCCACTGTCAAGGTCCTTGAGTTTGACGGCTTCAACAAAACGGTGGACGAGTTCTTCTCGTCTCTAGAGGGTCAAAAGCTCGAGTCGCGGCTTACAGAACGAGAGGAAGCAGCCAAGAGGAAACTCGAGGCTGCCAGGAATGACCAAGCGAAGCGTATCGAAGGCCTCCAGGAAGTTCAGTCCATGAATGTGCGAAAAGCCACGGCGATTGAGGCAAACGTTGAGCGTGTTCAGGAAGCGATGGATGCTGTTGATGGCCTTTTGCAACAGGGCATGGACTGGATCGATATCAGCAAGCTCATTGAACGAGAGCAGAAGCGCAGCAACCCCGTTGCAGAGATTATCAAGCTGCCCCTTAATCTCGCAGACAACATGATCACCCTGTTGCTGGGCGAGGAGGAGGACATGGAAGACGATGACTCGAATTACGAGACCGACTCGGATGCATCAGATAGCGAGGACGAAAACGCAAACAAAAAGCAGAAGCCAGCAAAGCATTTGGAAGTTGATGTTAACATCACGCTTTCGCCATTCGCTAACGCGAGAGAATACTACGAGCAGAAGCGGTCTGCGGCAAAGAAGGAGGAAAAGACCGTTCAACAGTCCGAGATTGCCCTGAAGAACGCAGAACAGAAGATCCAGGCAGAGTTGAAAAAGGGCTTGAAGCAGGAGAAGGCGGTTTTGGCTCCTATTCGCAAGCAGATCTGGTTCGAGAAATTCATCTGGTTTATCTCAACAGACGGATACCTCGTTCTGGGTGGCAAAGATGCACAGCAGAACGAGATGCTGTACAAGCGTTATCTTCGCAAGGGTGATGTTTACGTCCATGCAGACATTCACGGCGCGGCCACCGTCATCATCAAGAACACCCCGAGCGATCCCGATGCGCCTATTCCCCCCTCGACTTTGGCTCAGGCTGGCACCCTGGCCGTATGCAGCTCGAGCGCTTGGGATTCCAAGGCCGGCATGGGAGCCTGGTGGGTGAAAGCTGACCAAGTATCCAAGTCTGCGCCGACTGGAGAGTATCTTCCGACCGGAAGCTTCATGGTCCGTGGCCAGAAGAACTTCTTGCCTCCCGCACAGCTTCTTCTTGGTATCGGCATCATGTGGAAGATCAGCGAGCAAAGTAAGGCTAGGCATGTGAAGCACAGGCTATATGATGGCTTTGCTACTCAGGCCTCGACATCGAACGATGCCGCCGCGGCGGTGGAAGATGGAGGAGCCAAAGAAGATGACGAGGCTTCTGATATTGGATCTGACGATGAACTTGAAGACGAGAAGCCTCGAGACAATCCTCTTCAGGGATTTGGACAAGACGGAAAAGACGACTCGGAGGAGAAGCTTGTGTCAGAAGAGTCACCAGCTGGTGACTCGGAACAATTAGAACCGCCAGCTGGGGAGGTTGAAAAGCTCATGCTTGAGGAGGATAGGGCCGCCCAAGCTGCAGCCAACCAACCAAGCAAGCTGTCACAAGAAGAACAGGAACAGGAAGAGGAAGAGGAAGAGGAGGAAGGCACTGATGAGGGAGCCACTGGAGGTTCCACGCCGGCCGAGTCCGCTGCGGCTCCCGGTTCCAAGGCTAACACAGCCGCAACTGAGAAGCAGCGGCCCAATAAGCGAGGGCAGAAGGGGAAGGCGAAGAAGATCGCTGCGAAGTACAAGGACCAAGACGAGGAAGATAGAGCTGCTGCGGAAGCTCTATACGGTGCTGCACGAGGTAAACAGAGAGCGGAAGCCGAGGCGCAGAGTAAGGCGCAACGAGAGGCCGAGCTAGCAGCGCAGAAGGAGCGCCGACGGGCGCAGCACCAGCGCCAACAGAGGGAAATCGCGGAGCATGAGGAGGTTCGCCGCTTGATGAATGAGGAGGGTGTTGAGGTGCTGGATGCCGAGGAAATGGGGAAGATGACCTTGCTCGACAATCTCGTTGGCTCCCCCCTCCCAGGCGACGAGATCCTGGAGGCCATTCCTGTCTGCGCGCCGTGGAATGCCATGGGCAAGTTCAAATACAAGGCGAAGCTCCAGCCTGGTGCCGTGAAGAAAGGCAAAGCCGTCAAAGAGGTGTTTGAGACTTGGAAGGCGGTCTCGGGAAAGAAGGGAGTGCTTGATGAGCGTTCTCAGGACAAGGAGAAGATGTGGCCTAGGGAAGTGGAGCTTATCAAGGCGCTCAAGGCGGAGGAGGCTTTCAACTGTGTTCCCGTGGGGAAGGTGAGGGTCATGATGGCTGGTGGTAACAGTGGTTCTGGAGGAGCCAAGGGACAGCAGGGAAAGGGTGGACGCGGAGGAAGAGGATCCAAGAAGAAGTGAAGCATGGCAGTCCGCTTTGATTCATGAGTTTTTGGTCTGCTCCATACCTACTACATATGCCTATGTTAGACACCTTAGCAGAGCCACAAGCCAGGTGCAATCATGACGTTGACCTTTCTACCCGGCCTCTGCCCAGTCACTCCTCTAACTTCTTCGCCATGGCAAAGGCCTTGAGGATATCCTGCTTCTGATGTTCCGAAGTCCACTCAAATTTGAACTTTCCGGCCTGATCGGCACGCACCTCCTCTTCCGTAGCCCAGACGAAAGCCTCATGCTCCTCAGGGTCAATCTTGACCTCAGCCTCTCCGTCGCCCTCGACCTCAACGAGGTACGTAAACTTCCGCCACGCATCGCGTCCCTTCGCAGCCTTGGGCGACCTCCCATCGCCATCCCCGCCCTTCATCATCTCCACGCCCGCGTCCGACGGTCCGCTCGCGATCCCGACACCGCCGCCCGGTAACGCGAGAGCCTGGTCCCCGGGAACGACGGGCGCGTCCTCGCTGGGGCCGAACCCGGACCACTTGTAGCTCCCGACCAACCCGCCCACCCTCTTCGCGCGCAGTCCCGTCTCCTCCCACAGCTCGCGCGCGGCCGAGGCGACCAGGTTCCCGTCGACGGCCTCCGCGGCACCGCCGGGGAGCTCCCACCGGCGCGGGAGCGCCTTCTCCAGCGCGCTCCGTTGCAGCACGAGGACCCTACGGGGAGCGGAGGCGAGGTCGAGGACCGCCGCGCCGACGGCCAGGCGATGCGTGACCAGCTCGCGCGGGTCCGTGGTCGTCGACGACGAAGAGCTGCTGAGGGGTTGGTAGGGGATCAGATACGGGTTCAGGCGCGGGGAAGTGGTGTATGACAGAGGCGGGTTGGGGGGTGGAGGAGGCATGTTGTCTGGTTTTTGAAAGATGGCCGTCGTTCTGATGGCGCGGTGTTGCGGCGGTCGACGGCTGAGTATTATTTGGGTGAGGCAGCGAATGACGGGGGCCAAGGGATGCAGCAGGCGCGGCGGCGGCGGCGTCATTTTTATGTCGATGAGCGCTGCCTAAGGGTTCCTTTCTCTAGTTGGCGGTTGGTTGCCTGGAACCTTGCTGCAGATTTGGTGGCTTTCCCCGTGCTATTTTCCCCCCGCTGTCTGGTTTGGTGTGGCCGGCTTTGTCTGCTGCGAATCCAGGTCGGATTCGGAGGGTTAGGGGCCGTCTCCGACGGCGACGGTGAAGGCGGGAGGAGGTGGACGTGTCAGTTGGGTTGCCGGTGTGGGGCGTATTTTCGGGTCCGGGCGCGGAGTGACGTGTAGATGCTCTTCCGGGTGTTTTGGGAGCATATATGCAGGCTTTGCTGGTCTCTCATTGAGACGTTGTGATGGAAGGTAGTTGAGTTGGTGAGAAATATGCACAGACCTCAGCTGGGAGCTAGCAGGCGCTAACACCAGAAGTGGCTCTGTCCGCGCCTCCCCTTTCCCGTTCTGGACCTTGGGCAATAGAGGCTTATCCTAGTCTGGAGATGAAGCAGCGGCTCGACCCAGCTGAATGGTCTCTCCGCCGGCAGCATCCGCTACTGTCGTGTCAAAACTGACATGTTCGGCATTTCCTGGTTGACTCGAAAAGGGTCTGCGCAGGCACGGAGATGGTATGACACGCGTCGTCGGCCCAGTCCCAGACCTTTCGCACACGGCCGATATGGCTTCTCAGTTTTGAGCGTCAAGAAGCTTACCAGTCTTTTCGATTATGGCCAACATGGGAGACCTGGGACAAGGATATCGGCAAAAGTGAGGGGACGGACGACACCGACGACGTGGAACCGATCCTGCCTGGTGATCAGGGTATGGTGATGGCGGCTGCATGGTTCACTCGTGGCCACCCCACGATTATAGATCTCGCGAAGCTGGCTTGTATCACTTATGCTCTTCATCAAGCACAAATTCCCAAAGGTGCTATGCTGAATAGCTGTATCTGAGTTTCCTAGTATATTTCGTTGCACCTGCAACGTCCCAGAGCGTCAAGCGGCGCATGCATCAGACTAAACAGGCAACTCTCCCAGCGCTGTTGTTCCTTTTTCTGATAATCTTTCGATTTACTTCCTCGCCAGGAAGCCACGAGGCTTTTGGTGGCTATTTGCAAGCTAAGCCAGGCAACACCTGGCTCCAACTCGTGTCACTAGCGATTGGCCGCCAACAGAACCAACACCGGAGACGAGTTGAGTAGCCACATGGTGGTGGTTTACCCCTGGCTATATCTTTTGGGGACGGTCTACTCTTCTTGAACTCGGAGTGGTTTCTAAAATGATATCATTCCAAACTTCTCGGGTTGCCTTCAGAATCGACATGCTCCCAAACAATGACCGATGGACCCGAAGCGCCCGAGCGCCATGGGACCGGGCCGCGCCACAGATATCCGGTCGAGAGGCGTCGTTTCCGCCAATAACTAGACATCAGAAGCATGTTCTTTCATTCATGGTCATTACTTGACAGGCCATGCCCCAGGCATGAGGTGGCAGCACATCAGAGAGCTCCTTCCTAATCCCCTATCTTGGTCATTCAATTTTCCTTTGCGGTTTTCGCAAGTCCACTCGTTCATTCCCAGAGTTCATCGTAAGCCATGAGGAAACACACTCATTTCCATCGATTCCATCGGTGCCATCTTGGTGGCACTGCAAATCCAGACAGTCACAGCTGTTCCTTTCAACGGGCAGCCTCGTGCCATGATAAGACCAGACGTCAGTGGTCACACATATCAAGGCTGGTGTGTTCTGACGATTCAAGGGCTACGAGATAATCTATCTTACTTGACTTTTTCAAAGTTATTCCGAGCCACAGAATGGACGCGCTCTCGCTTCCGTTACTGGTGATGACCAGATGACGCTTGAGATGTGTGCCACCACCATCTGCTCTGCCTCCGACAAATCGTACTTTGGTGTGGAAGAATATGGGAGAGAGTGCCGGTATGCTCATCTGGAGAGCCCTTCCAAGACTGTCACTAACATCGCCAAGGTGCGGGAAAAAACCAGAGAATGGCGCTTCCCTCGCAGCAGATGAATCTGAGTGCTCCTTCTCTGTCCAGGAAACAACAAAGCAGAGACGTGCGGAGCCGGCAACAGACTCAACGTTCACAAGAACGACAACATCATTGTTTCCGCTGGTCCCACCGCTGAGACGAAGGTCGGAACATACGTTTCTACGGGTGCTACAGTGACCCAGTGCAAGGACAACGCGCTCTGTCGAGATGGCGTGCCGACGATGCCATGACACCAGAAATGTGCGCGACCTTCTGTGCCGGCAGTGCATGCATGGGACTGGAATACGGTCAGTTGAAAGGGTCCCGGCCGGCTCGCTGGCTTTAACACCCTCGCAGCAAAGGAATGTTGTGGCGACGCACTCAACGCGCTCAGTCAACCGGTCACAGATCAGGCAGGCTCCGATATGGTCTGCGGAGGAGAGGCGACCAGCCTTTGCGATGGCCCCGGACGCCTGAATCTGTACACTCTGGACACTCCATCCGTGGTGTCAGTTACGAACCCAGCTTCGACCAGCACAGCCAGCGTCTCCACCGATCGCGTAGGAGATTTTGTCCACCTGGGATGCTGGCCCGACGAGCATGCCCACGACCTCTGGCGTGACAACATTGATCATCGTCCAGTATTGTCCTACTGCTGCTACTCCAATCACCGTTGGGGACGTTGCGATTGCGCCAGCCCCAGCAGCAAGTTCGACCTCGAGCTCGAGCTCACCAAGTGTCATCGTCTCCTCCACCGTCATCCGCGTATCAACTACTACTCCGGCGACTATTGCCACTTCCACCAATGCTCCTCGGCCTACGGTTGTTCCACCTGTCACGAGCGCACCGTCTACAACAGCTGCGCCAACTGTCACGAATGCGCCGGCTAACATCCCAACTTACTTCGCCGGGGTTTACGTCTCCGGAACTTGCAGCAGCCCTGGGTACATGTCGACGTGTACGATGTCTGGCATGCCTATTGCGACCAGCGATCTCGTCGCAAAGGCGACCGCTTCTCCAATTCCTGCGACTGGCAATATGCAGCAAGCGTACGAGCAGTGCGCCCCAACGCCTATAATGCACAGTTCGCTGCCGTCGTCTATTCGCCAGCGTTGCGCGGTGCCGGGCTGACCGGCTGCCAGGGATATGCTCCGGACCGCACCAGCACGATCGCCTGGAACTGCAGCTTTTACAGCCTGCCGGTGAAGACGTTGCTGAGGACCTTGATGCCCTCGCTATCGCGAGATTTCCGTCCCGTGGTCTGGAACTCCCTATTGTGCTTCCACTGCCCTGTACCCGCACCGGTTCTGTCTTCTTCGTCTTCTACAACCGCGTCGCCATCATATTCCTTGTCGTCGTCCTCCCGGGCGCAATGGGCGTCTGGTCAGAGAGCGCAACGACTATATCCTCCGCGCCGCCTTTTACTGGATACCCGCAAATGACCGCATTGTCCAGCGTCTCTGCCGCTGCGGTCCCAACGGCCTGCGTGCGCGCAGCATCGCCGCCCACAACTGCCACTCGCAACGTCGAGGGCTTCTGTCAGCCTGACGGCTCTCTTCAGAGCACGTACGTCTACTCTCAAGCTGACTGCGCTGCGTACTGTACAAACGTCGGAGCTACTTGCAAGAGTTGGACATGAGTTCCGGCTTCAGGAGTGTGCGTTTTTAAAGCTTGGACGTTTGGGACGCAATTGGTGATTCGGCCTTTGCGGGACGCGCTTACAAGGATCACGAGCCTGCGTGCTGGACCTGTCCGACCGGAGTGGCAGTTCACTTTCTCCCTTATTAAATAGAAGGAAGTGCACTAAAGTTACGATCGTGGGTTTTCGAACCAGTCTCCTGGTTGCCCGTTGACTATGTCGTGGATAGATGGACTAAACAAAATGGACATGAGTCAGTTTGATACATACCAGAACAGATAGGAAGAATCTCCATACCAAGATCCCAACCAGAAACTTCTATGCTCTACATGAACAAAAGTTCCACGATGACCGTCAGCATGTTGACTTCACTCCCTCCAGTGCACCGAACAGGACAGCAACGTTTACGTAGAATAAGGCGGGGAGGGAATCGCCACACGGGCATTGCGTTGTCTGACAAGCTTCCGCCGTCATGTCGGCCATCGCCCGAGGAACAGGACAGCTAGTCAGTCTTTGAACGCCGATCGCGGATGCGTGTATGGCCATTTAGCCACTCCATGAGGCCAATGCAGGTGTGAACGAACGAACGGAAAGCCAGACGTCTTTCATTCACAGGCGAACCGAACAAGGAGGACGGAAAGAAACTTTCGGATCGGCGGATGGTCGTAGCCGTCCTCTGCCGCGGAGGATTCTGCGGGTATGCTGGAGGGCATGTGGATTCGGGCGTCCCCCCCCCCCCCATTGAGTGTCGATCTTCCAGAAACAAGCCCAAGTGACGAGGACACACACACACATTCAAGCATCAGCCTCTCCACAATACTAAAGACGGGTTTCCTGCAGGCACCATCATTGTCTGGACTGTGGTTGGTGTGGTATTGCGGAAACGCATGTCGTCCGTAAACCCACTACCGTCTGTTCCTGTCGATCAAATGCCAAGTTTCTACTGGCATGTCAGCTCCGTCCGTCGTCGAACCAAAGATCCAAATGCACACGACCGGGGTCACGATCCTCCCTCGGGAACGGCTCGGGAGTTTAAACTGACCAGTCAACACCCACAATTGCAGTTGATTTCCGGTCAAGGCTTGACTGCCCATTGCGCAGTTCTGGCCCGATTGGTGTTCAGCTTATTGTTCTAAACTGCTGAGTCGTGTTGGTACAATTCTGCTGTTACGGCTAGCCAAGGAACCTTTCTGCTGAACCTCGTTCCGTCCGATATCTAGACAACTCGACCCGACTCATATGACTAGAAACAAAGAGCGCGAACCAACATGAAATCTGACTTGACAAATGAAAAGACAGGGAGAACTAAGGCGAGGCTTTTGAAAAGAAGTTTTGTTTTCAGCCGAACATCCGAGAGGCACACGAACAGTAAAACCTATTCCAAAGTGAGATGCAATCCACGATTGTCATGTTGTTGTCTGTCAAGTAGCTCCGCCATACAACTGCGTCTCTTTGGCGGGTCGAAAACTGGACGAGGAGTTCCTTCAGTGGACCACGGGGCTTATTCTATCCCATGGTGTTCGTCCCGCTTTCATTCTCTGCCCGGCCTTTGGTTCTTCAATCATTCAGATCGTCGATGACCTGGTTCCATTTTTTTCCATCCCTTTCGCATCACGAGAGGCAGTTTGCCCCTTTAGGAACAATGACCTGGGCTAGACCAGGCAACGAGGAATATTCGATTCCTTTCAGCGGAGACAACTCCGAATAACTGCTAGGCAACCGAACCTGAGTTGGGAGACGACGAATGGATATAATGATATCAGCTTTACGGACTTGTGGCTGACCAGGAGAAGCATCCTTCAAGTTGTCAGTACTCGACGCAACTATAAAGGGGGCTTCATCGAGTCCTCAAACAGAGGGAACATCAATGCACAACAACGCACTCATCATTCCTAGTCTCAAATCAGACCCATCAACTACATCGTCCACCACCACCTTCTCCACACAATGTCTTCCTTCCGCAACCTCTGCCTCTGCCTCGGCCTCCTGGGCGTCTCCGCCACCGCCTACGCCGAGCATCTCCGCGTCGTCTGGTCCTCCGGAAGCTTCTCCTCCATCAGCGGGCCCGACGGCGGCTCCTCCGGGAGCGGCCACTACAAGGGTTTCGCCATCGTCAACGACGCCGGCGACGCCATCTACGACGAGTCCTACCCGGCCGACCACTCCCCCTGCTACAACACGGGCGACGGCCGCACCTTCACCATCGAGGGCGACTGCTGGGACACCCCGCGCGTCTTCCACTGCAAGTCCGACTTTGGCGGCATCCCCGAGACCTGCGACGTCAGCACCTCGGACGGCACCGAGCTCGGCAGCGGCACCCAGAAGAAGGACACCGACTTCATCGGCATCGCCATCGGCATCGACGGCAGCTGCGTCGCCGAGTTCGACTCTGACGGGCCGGGCTGCCCCATCGACGACGGCAACGGGCCCCTCCACGTTACTTCGGGTTGAAGTTTTGACCTTCACAAATGTTTCTAAGACGCCCCGGGGGTGAGGGGGGGGGGGGGGGGGGGGGGGGGGCGGCGCTCAGATGTTGGCTCTCGGAGCATTGAACAAAGGGTGACTGAACAGCGGCTTTCATATATCTTACATGAAGCAGCAGTTCATCTGTTTTTAAGGAGGCTCGAGTTATCGTTGCTCTTCTGTGTGTTCATCTTCATTTGTATATACACGCGTTAGACGAGGCTAAGCTTCAGATAGCTGCCGTTCAACGTTTACCTTTGAACGCAAAAGCTTTATTGTGATCTTGTACAAGCTGTCTGTCACAAGTGCAAATTCTGATGTTAAGATTGACACGAAGAAAATAATGGCAACAATCCGAGAGCCTACTGATGCTGACTATTGTTCTGAAGTCTCTACAAAACGTCTTACCTGGAGCACAGACGAGCAGCATTTGAGGGCCTCGAAACTCACCTGTCCTAAACCAATTTACAAAACTTTTCCTGGATCGCTACTTAGATGGCTAAGCAGTTACTTGCTAAGTTCCAGGTTTCCGAGATGATCAGAGGTGCTGCGTTGGTAAGACTCGTGTGAAATTACCGTTGGCCCTTGGCACGTTGCTGGAAAATGGCACTTCTCTCTGACGTCATAAGCATAGCAACAGTATGCATGTAATCAAGGGCTCTGAATGGAATGGACCTTGCGTCGAAGCTCAAGGCCTCACTGCTGCTCCCAAGGGGGTGCTTCATATGTAAGTGCCACATGGATGCGATTCGATCAACACTGTCAGTACCTACTCAGTCGACTTGCGCAACCAAGGACAACGCACTCGAGCTAGCTCCGCCATTGGAGCTGTTCAGTTCAAACTTGGGGGAAACAATTTGGGGGAAATCGTTGCCAGGTCATGTGCGATCCATCGCCGGTCATCAATAATACGTGCGATAGACTCCCGTCCCTCCATCCAGCCTCGATGGTGATCATCAATGAAGTCGACCGTAGTTCCTGGTCTCTGATCGCGATGAGGAAAACGACCTTCGTTGCTATCGTGGATCCCAAAGACACCATGAAACGACCATGGCGTACGCCGAACGTATTCGTGATCTGACAAAAGCCCCTGTTGAGTAAATCGAAGACAGAAGTCAGAGGAAGACGCATCCATCACATACCCGGCAAAGTTACGATCCAGGTAAGCTCTAGTAGCCGCAAAGCGCGTCAGTATGACCTGCAGTTCGAAGCGAGTTTATCAAGAGGCTTAGATAACCCTATTGTGCGGCGGAAAATGTCACACCGAAACAGGCTGACACGTAACGGCTTTTTGTCGATAACCTAATTGAAACCCGATGGGAAATGTACAGCGCCTATTCAGAACGCCATTATTCTGACATCATATAGCCGGGCGATGAGAAAGGCTTCTAGAAGCTTACGGGGAATTCCACTGCCTAGCATTCCAGTCTGAAGTTGAGCACGCACGGGTATGACGTCGACGCAGACTCGTAAGAGAAACTCAAGCACGGCCGAGGTATGACGAGTTGCGCTCGACCAGCTCCAACGGCTCACGGGCCGTAGGGCGCGTACGTGGCCAATGACTCGGCCGCATTTCCTCCGGCTCCAACGGCTTTCCTTCTTCGTAATCAGTAATCACTGAATGTCGTACGAGATGCCGTGTAACGTCGCCCTGGCGTTGGGCGGAGCGCTTCGACGGCAGCCCTGCACCGAGACACGTCTTGCTCAAACCGGCACTGTACCCGTGTATCCCGTCAGTAATCCAAATGAATCGTAAAGAAGCAGGAACGGAGAAAGAAGCCGTTGTTTCCGCGGTCCACGGACGCTGGTGATGAGCCTGGACCGTGATCCAGCATGAGAATCCATGCGGAAGGTATCCCACGTTTCTCCCGAGGCGTATCAAAGATCAGGCAGAGATAAGCGCAAACACCGA
The DNA here is from genome assembly GCA_036785755.1 of Colletotrichum ledebouriae. Classification (NCBI taxonomy): domain Eukaryota; kingdom Fungi; phylum Ascomycota; class Sordariomycetes; order Glomerellales; family Glomerellaceae; genus Colletotrichum; species Colletotrichum ledebouriae. The sequence goes on from JAVHLU010000146.1 coordinate 78,003, forward strand.
CGACGTTGGTCGAAGGGACATGCGAAGGAGGAGAACCCGCCCTCCTCCTCCTAACCCCCCGGAACGGAACGGCAGAGCCTCAGGAGAAGCGGAGAACACTCCGTCCTGGCTCGTGCATGTCTTCCATCTCATTACCGCGTCAGGAGTGAGGAGGTGACGTCGGAGGCGGGCATGGTAACGTATTTTTTTCTCTTTGCGTGAGTGAGCGGGAATCAGAAACAAGTCTGTACACGAGATGTTGCCGTGGCAGAAACGAGGTTCTAGTAGCCGTGGGTTCTCTTCTGGTGCCTTGTGCCGCCCATGTTCAGCTACATGGTAATTACCCTTTTTCGCTGTGCTGACAGCATGATGGCGAACCACCCGTCAACCCCCTGCATCACGAAGATCGCCCTCGTCGAGACATCTCAGCCACACGTATGCGCTTTCCCTCACCGCGTACGCGCGCTGCCGATAAACCCCCCGACCCTCATCAGCGATGCAGCATCAAATGCCCAGGTTTTGCCTAGCCAGTCAAGCGGTCTTCGCCCTTTCTTCTGCAGCCCCCTAGGTAAGGGAATGATAGTCCAGGGAGGAATTTCCCAGATCACCGCCAGGGATCACGTCGATGAATCGGTGACGGGATGGGATTGTGGACTGTTGAACGTTAATGCATCGGGATTCGAAGAAACCAGGGGTGAAGGGGCGAAAGAATCCGGATCCCAAGGTTTTGTCCAGTGACAGGTTTGGCAGTGGAGCCCCTGTCTCAATCAGGTACGCCATCGCTGCGCCATGTGCGTTCGAGATGCGGTCGCCGGGTTTTGCCTTGTCGGTTGGCTGGCTCGTAGCGTTTGTCTAGCTGTCTGGCTATCTAACGTGTAGCTGCGGTTTATACCTCAACTTACCCCTCCGCAAAACCTCATCTTACCCCCCTCTACCGCACTATACTACCTTCAGCAGGCGCGCTATAACGCTAGGCCTACTTAAGGGGGGTAAGCTAACCTCCTAGGAGCTTAACTTAGCTATAAAAGTATATAGAAATGGAGTAAAGAAAGTACTATATAAAGTATAAATAATAAGCTAAAAACTCTATATATAAGGTATATATAAAATATAATCTAATTATAATCTAAATACCTTTTTAAACTATTTTTATTATATATCCTACTATATATATTATATTATTATCTAACCTACTTAATCTCTATATAATAATAGCTATATTCTTAAGCGGATAATTATAGCTTATTATAATCCTAAATAATATTCATATAAATAAGGATTATAATTAAATTATAATTATAAATACTAAAAAAAAGATATTTTCTAGCTTTTTAAAAAGCCTTAATACTAGGACTTAAAGGAGTTATCTTATAAAAAAAAAGCTCTTAACTTCTTACTTATACTTATAAATAAAGTAAATAATATAATTATAAGGTATTTAATAATTTAGAAAGGGATTAAGCTAAAAGTATAAGATTTATTAAATAACGCCTAGTAATCCTATTAAGTTTAGAATTACGCCGCAGCCCCTTTATGAAAAGACTATAATAAATTCACCTAGTTCGCAAGCATAATTTAGGAAATACTATATAAGTATTTTAACTTATACCCTCTACTAGTTAATAAAAGTAATATAAGAACCCTATATATTCCTACTAATTATAAATAAACCCTCGTATAAAGTTAGATATATGCCGCACTAGGGCTAATTATATTAAAGCTAAACGGGCTACTAAGGCTCTTATAGCCTAGAAACGCCCTCGCTAAACCTTCTAGTAAGGTGCTATCAAAGTTACTATATAAGATAACTCCTTAACCTAAAAGGTCGACCTTCTAGTAAGGTATTAAAGGTGCTATAAAAGCTATTATATAAAATAACTCCTTAACTTAAAAGGTTAACCTTCTAGTAAGGTACTAAAAGTATTATAAATATTACTATATAAGGGGTAACTTCTCAACTAAAGAGGTCTTTCCTAAGAGGTTCTTATAGCTAGAAGTATAAAAAGCTTTATTACTATAAGTAGAGCTTTATACCTCTCCCTCTTTATTATTCTTATCTCTTAACTATATTAGTACTAAACCCTATATATAAATACGCTAAGCTTAAGTAAGGTATACCTTTTAATATAAATAATATAAAGGGGATTACTAGAGAGTTTAACCTTAATATAATTAATAAAACCTACTCTTTTATTAACTACTCTATTATATATAGAGAGTATATTATTAGTATAGCCCTTAAGAGGGCTTATCTTAATACCCCTATAGGGGACTCTATAAGGCGTAATAGTATTAGAGCTAAGTAAGTAAACTTAGTAGTAGAAGTTTAGTAGGTCGTTATATACCCTATAGAGTAGCCCTTCTTCGAGTAGGTCCTCTATATTACTAAGGCAGAGGCGGCCTAGGTAGCCTAGGCCTATTAGGGGTTAGTAAGTATAGCTTACGCTAAATACTTATAGAGATAGCGTTGCTAATAATAGTATAGCTAGTAGACGAAGCGGTAATAGAGGCGGTATTTAATAGTAGCGCAGGTAGTGCGCGAGAGGAAAAGTTAATAGTTTTATAGTTTTAAATAATTAAAAACTATGTTATTATTAATATAAAGTTAAAGATCGTGAGGCTATAGGCACGTATAAGTATAGCTATAGTTAGGAGAGTTATAATCACGTGACCGAAGGCTATATATTATTAGGAGGCGCGGAGTTAGAAGATCTATTGCACTTAAGCAGGTAAAATCACTATATAGTAGCTAGAGGCCACGCCTAGTAATCCTATATTTATAGCCTCTAGCTACTATATAGTAATTTTACCTGCTTAAGTATAATAGACCTTCTAACTCCGCGCCTCCTAATAATATATAGCCTTTAGTTACGTGATTATAACTTTCCTAACTATAGCTATATTTATACGTGCTTATTATATTAGATAGCCTCACGATCTTTAACTTTATATCGATAATAACGTGGTTTTTAATTATTTAATAGACTATAAAACTATCGACTTTTCCTCTTACGCACTACCCGCGCTACTAATACTACCTCTATTACCGCTTTATCCGCTAGCTATGCTATTATTAGTAACGCTCTCTCTATATTATAGTTAGCATAAGCTATACTTACTAAACCCTAAGGGGCCTAGGCTACCTCTATCTTAATAGTACGGAGGACCTGCTTAAAGAAGAGCTATTCTATAGGGTATATAATAACCTACCTAGCTTCTATTACTAAGTCTATTTACTTAGCTATAATATAATAATAAGTATCCCCTCTAGGGGTATTAATAAGAGCCCTCTTAAGGGCTATATTAATAATATACTCTCTATATAAAATAGAGTAGTTAAAAAAGGAGTAAGTTTTATTAATTATATTAATACTAAACTCTCTAATAAGCTCTTATATATTATTAATATTAAAGGGTATACTTTATATAAGCTTAGCGTTTTTATATATAGGGTTTAATACTAATATAGTTAAGGAATAAAAATAAGAAAGAGGGAGAGGTATAAGGCCTTACTTATAGTAATAGAGCTTCTTATACTTCTAGCTATAAGAACCTCTTAGGAAAGACCTCTTTAGTTAAGGAGTTACTTCTTATATAATAGTATTTATCTTATTAGAAGGTTAACTTTTTAAGTTAAGGAGTTATCTTATATAATAGCTTTTATAATACCTTTAGCACCTTACTAGAAAGCTAACCTTTTAAGTTAAGGAGTTATCTTATATAGTAGCTTTTACCTTACTAGAAGGTTTAGTAAGGGCGTTACTACGAGAGCCTTAGTAGCCCGTTTAGCTCTAATATAATTAGCCCTAATATAGCGTATATCTAACTTTATATAGTAATATTTAGAGGGTTTACTTATAAGTAGTAAGAACGTATAGGGTTCCTATATTATTTTCCTTAACTAATAGAGGGTATAGGTTAAAATACCTGCATAGTATTTCCCGAATTATGCTTGCAAACTAGGTAAATTTATTATAGTCTTTTTACGAAGGGGCTGCGGCGTAATTCTAAACTCAATCTAGATATACTTAGAACTATAAATACTCTTATAATAGATTAGGATTCTTACTAGCTTTCTAATATATTATAAGTATATTTAAAATATATTTCTATTTCTAACTTAGAAGGCCTTAGGTATTATTTATTTTTTATTAACCCTAAGAGGTACTCTTAGTAATAATAAATTAAAACCTTAGTTATATTATATAAGGTCGATTTGTAGCGGGGTATTAAGGCTCTCCTTAGACCCTGAAATAACCCTAAAATAAGCTAGTATTATTAGCTTTATATAGTAATAATAAGCCTCTTAAAGGTTAATATAAAAAGTAAATATATTATTATAATAGCGGAGATTATTTATAAGCTAAATATATTCCTATTATAACTCTATATATATTAATATACTTCTAGGCTACTCTAAGGGAAATAGGGCTATCCTATAATAAGTAACTTGTAAGTTAAATCTAATATTAATAGTATACCTTAACTATTATATTTTACTTATATTATTAGCTATTTAAAATATACTCTAGCTATAAATAAATATAGTTAAGAGAAGTTACTAGTAAAAGTATACTGATAATAAAAGGCTAAATTTAAAGAAAGCTATTAATATATAGGTATTATACTATTACTATATTTATATTATATCTCTAATATAATAGGGCTCGAATTATTAGCTAGGAGTATATTAATACTAAGTTAATTATATAGGTAATAGGAACCCTACTAAGCTTTTAAGACTAAAGTGTTATAATAAGAGCCTAAGTAAGCTTAATACCTTAGAATCATAAGTTAATTATAATTATAATATAATATTTATCTAATTCTAGTAAGTTAAAAATAAGCTTCCGAAGGTTAATAAATACCTTAAGGCTATAAGGTAATTATTATTAAAGATATATTCCTAAGCACTTTATTATTTAATATACCTATATATTCCTAGTATAATTTACCTAGTATTTAAGCGTATTAAAAACAAGTTAGTAATATATAATAGGAATATAATAATAATATAATATAAATATAATCGCGTAAGTATAATAAGTAACTCATAAGGACCTTCAAAGCGTTATTAATAAGATAATTAGTTAATTAATTATAAGCTAGATAATAAGCTTACTATTAAATTAGAGCTATAGAATGCTCGTATTTAGAAGCTTAAAGTACTACTTAAAATATAAAAGTAATAGAAATATGGGTTTTTATTATACTTTTATTATATGTTTATTATACTTATACTATATTTATATTTTATTTATAGTTTACTCTAATCTCTTTGTAGCTTATTTCTTTTATACTTCTTTTCTAACTATATTCTATATTAAATAATCTAAAATATTACTTGAATAAAGATCTAGGTATTATAATACTCTAGCCTTAGAGCAATTATTATTTTAATTATACTTTAATAAGTTAAGCTTTAGTAAAATTAGGTTAATATTAACCTAGATAATATTTTAGTTTATTACTTAGTTATATTTTAAATATAATTTAAAGACTTACCCTTCTACTCTATAGTTTAAAAAGTATAGCTTAAGTATTACTTTCTTAGACTTGAATATTATATAATTTAGAGGGCTTAGAGTTAAGGAGTATTAATTTATTAGATATAATATAGTTATAATCTAAATATATTTTATATTATTTAAGGTTAGGAAGAGATTAATTATGTAATAAGTATTTTCTTATTATATCTCTCTCTTCCTCTAATTTATCTAATTTAGAAGCCTCTAAGTTATTAGTATTAATAACCTTAGCTAGAATAAAAAGGGGATTAAATTTTAAAGAGTTATTAAGAAGCTTATAGTAGAAAGCTACTACTTATTAATTATATTTTAAATATATCTAGGGTATACTTTATACTTTTAACCTTAGTAATATAATTAGAGCTAATATCTCCTTACTTATTAATAATATAAGGCCTTCTTATAATATATTTTTATATAATAAGTAAGAGTTATTTAGTTTATAAAGGGTTCCTTTAGGTCTATTAATTAGATTATTATTATATTAAATATATCTTTCTTACCTATCTCCTATATAAAATAAAGCTTCTATTAGAAAGGACCTTTAGGTACTAATAGAATACCTCGCTAAATTAAATAGAAATAGCGCTATCCTTATTCTATAAAAATATAAGCTATTCCTAGGGACGTTTTATAAGCTTAAAATATTTTTATTTAATACCTTAGCTAATATATTTTTATTATATTATAAATATATTTACTTTAGATTAACTAATAATAGTAAAAAACTTACTTATTAAGCTATCTATATTATAACTATTTTCTAGATTAGACCCTAGGGAAGTAGAGATTTTTAACTATTTAATTATATTATAAATATAAAGGAATACTAACTTAAATATTCTTAAATAGTAATAAATTTAAGTAGAATTCCTAGTAAAATCCCTCTAATATATTATATTTATATGTTTCTTCTACTCGAGGTAAAACCCCTATTTTAAAAGGTATAGTAGCTATTAGTATTATATTAATAAGCGAGGTTTCTAGGATATATTTATTCTAAGCTAATAAGATTAAAATATTACTTAGTACTAATTTTCTTACTCCTATTTAATTTTAACTACTTATAGAACTTTATATTAATTTCTCTTTTTTTCCCTATATATACTAATTATATCTATAGCGCCTATCTTATTATACTCTATTAGTAGGAGCTAAATACTACCTATACTAATCTATTCTTATTCTCCTAGATTTATAACTTATATATAGTTTTAATATAATTTATAATAAGCTAATCCCCTAGCTTAGTATAAGGCTTAACCTATTTACTCTATTAGTACCCCTAGTCTCGAGGAGATTAATCCCCTTGAAATAAACCTATCTAATAAGGTATATTAATAATAATATAATATAATTAAATTATATTATAATTATACTAAGACTAATATTATACTCTAATAGAAATACTAGATTATACTCTTCCCCAGTAAATACTTCTATTACTAAGATTATAATTATAATAGAAGTTTTCTAAACCTTTACTCTTATATAATAAAAAATATCTCTTTAACCTATTTTAAATATAGCTTTAAGATAATTAGATTAGCTTTTTTTAAGGATATATAAGCCCTTACTTATTATATCTATAGAATCTATAGTAGAAAGGAGAATAGCTTTAAGGTTTCTATCAATTCTAAGGCTAATTAAAAGGGCTATAATAGCTAAGCTTCTAATACTATTAAAATAGAGTTTAATAATATATTAATTATAGCTTAAATATATTTTAATTACTAACCAAACCTATAGATTTCCTTAATAGATAGTTTACTTAAAGCTAGGTTAATATTACTTAATTTAATTAGAATTATATTACTTTAAACTACTAGTAATTAACTACTACTATCCTCTTAAATATTAAAATAAATATCTAAATACCTTTTTTTAAAAATAAGAAATAAAAGCGCTCTAGTAAGAATATAAGTAAAGTTAGTATTATTTTAATTCCTATTAAGAATATACTTCTAATATAATTTAGCTCATCAATCCCCCCCTTACTTCTTTTTAGAAATATACCTAGTAAATAAAAGAGATTAAAGAGGTTAATATTACCCTTAAGACTAAAAAGCAAGCCCTAATAAATTCTTTCAATAAAGAAACTAAGAGTAATAATACGTTTATATATTAAGAAACTAAAGTAAATATAATACAAACCTCTTTTAAATATAATTAGAATATAATATCAATATAATTTAGTTTTAACTTATCTAGTATTTCTAGTATTTATCTAAGAAAATAGCTTAAAAGCTTACTATTAATTAAATTTATTAATAAGCTTTCTCTAAGATAAAGAACCTTATAGTTTACTCTTATTAGTATTATAAATTATAAAATATAAAATAAATCCTATTATACGTATTTTATTTAAATATTTAAAATATATTTCTAATATATTTAAGTAATTATTAAGTTCGGAATTACGCCGCAGCCCCTTCGCAAAAAGACTATAATAAATTTACCTAGTTTATAGGTATAATTCAGGAAATACTATATAGGTATTTTAACTTATACCTTCTACTAGTTAAGGAAAATAATATAGGAACCCTATATATTCCTACTACTTATAAGCAAACCCTCTAAATATTACTATATAAAGTCGGACGCGCGCTATACTAGGGCTAATTATATTAGAGCTAAACGGGCTACTAAGGCTCTTATAGCCTAGAAACGCCCTCGCTAAACCTTCTAGTAAGGTAAAAGCTACTATATAAGATAACTTCTTAACCTAAAAGGTCGACTTTCTAGTAAGGTACTAAAGGTAAACGCTACTATATAAGAGGTAACTCTTTAACTAAAGAGGTCTTTCCTAATAGGTTCTTATAGCTAAAAGCATAAGAAGCTCTATAAATAGGGCCTTATACCTCTCCCTCTTCCTTATCTAACTTATAATAAATCCTTAACTATACTAGTACTAAACCCTATATATAAAAACGCTAAGCCTGCGCGAAGCATACCCTTTAATATTAATAATACGCGAGAGCTCGCTAGAGAGTTTAGTATTAATATAATTAATAAAACCCGCTCCTTCTTTAACTACTCTATTATATATAAAAAGTATATTATTAATATAGCCCTTAAGAGGGCTCTTATTAATACCCCTAGAAGGGATACTTGCTATTATATTATAGCTAAGTAAGTAGACTTAGTAATAGAAGCTAGGTAGGTTATTATATACCCTATAGAGTAGCCCTTCTTCGAGCAGGTCCTCTATACTATTAAGGTAGAGGTAGCCTAGGCCCCTTAGGGCTTAAATATTAGTAAGTACGGCTTATGCTAACTACTTTAATATAGAGAGAGTATTACTAATAATAGTATAGCTACTAGCGGACGAAGTAGTAATAGAGGCGGTATTTAATAGCAGCGCGGGTAGTACGTGAGAGGAAAAGCTAATAGTTTTATAGTTTAAATAATTAAAAACTATGTTATTATTAATATAAAGTTAAAGATCGTAAGGCTATCTAGTAGGGTATATATAAGTATAGCTATAGTTAGGAAAGGATCACGTGACCGAAGGCTATGTATTATCAGGAGGCGCGGAGTTAGAAGGTCTATTGCACTTAAGTAGGTAAAATCACTATGCAGTGGCCAGAGGCCATATTTAAGTAATTATAATTTTAATAATCTTAGGTATATTTTTACTAAGTTAATTAGTAATTCTTATATCTAATTTACTCTTTATACTAAGTCTAATAATAATAATAACTCTAAGACTTTTTAATATTATATAAATATTATTTATAATATTACTTTAGTTAATAGAATTAAAAAGGGAAATAATAATTATACCCTAGGTCTTACCCTAGATCCTACCCCTAATTCTAAAATAAAGAGAGAGAGTAATACTATTTAGAGACTAAAAATAGGAATAAATAGTAATTATAAGTAGAATATAATCTAAATATAATTCTATAAGTAGTATTTTTAGGGGCTTATAGCTTAAATAAATATTAACTTTTCTTATATAATCTATTTTATCTAATTTATAACTTCTAATAATACTTATAGCTAAAAGTAGAGGGCGGTAAGATAAGGTTTTATAGAGGGGTAAGCTGAGGCATAGGCTGCGTGTGGCTATTTCTTATGTGCACTAAGGGCGTAATAGTTTACTAAAAATAATTAGGATTTAGGCTAAGTTATTAATACGGTCCACGAAGTGGGCGAAAATTATAGGTGAAAACTACTATGAATTTCGAAGGTTTTTTCCTTGAAGGCGATAAGCCCTTTTATAAGGGTTAACGCGTTTAGGTACGTTTAATATATTAAACGCGTTAGACGCCCTTAAGCAGGATAACTACGCTAAGTATATTTAGTATTAATTACTTATATAAGAAGAAAAAGGCGTTAACTATGATATATAATATAAAATTTGATTTATACCTCCTATTATAGTAATATACTAGTAAGTAGAGCTATATTATTATATATAAGTAACTATATATAACCTTACTTCCTTTCTATTCTATACGTTTTAATTATATCCTACTTTAGGCTAAGGG